>JBAMCJ010005417.1:0-45915 GCA_037075205.1 Drosophila prostipennis | reverse complement strand
GTGACGTAGCGATCTTGCTCCTTGTAGGCTCCCACGGCGCTGCTTCCGACGACTTGACTTGTGTTTTCACTTGTAGATTACTTGGCTCTGATTGACTGACTTATTCACTTTGATATCTTGACCGATTTTGACGGATTGACCCCTCGTGATCGACTGGTCCAGTTGCCAGCGCCCGGCGGCTTTATATAGGGCCTCCGGGAACCGTTATTTCCCTTTCGTGCTCTGCCCGCTGAATCTCTCCACCCTGGTCCAAATTCCCTGGCTCCTGTTTGAGCCCGTTGCCATTCTCGCACGACTTCGAACTGGATAATTCTGTGTTGCTGCCGTCCCGCTGTTTCTCCTGGTGCACGTGGCACGCCTGTGTGCCGCTCCGTTGCTCAGATGTGGCACTTATCTTCCTGGTCCAGAGTAGTCCAAAGTCCAAAGTCCGGTGCAGTTCCGTTAACTGGTAAGCGGCCGGCCATCCGTTATTCTTGCTGCTGCTATTTGTGGGGAGTTATTCAACTCCTCACAAGTTATTGCCGTATGTCCTTGGCGTCATATTTGCCCAAAAATTTTCCCTGCATGTCTTTCAGAGCATAGTAAGCGCGTCACCCAACTTTTTCCATACTCGGGCTTTTAGAAATCTTGGGCCAAGCCTGGCGTTGTAGCCTTCGGCAAAGTTGCTTTGCTTGAAATTCCTGCGGAAAACTTTTTGGCCTTCGACAAAGTTGACTATTCTGGCTCTGAGATTATATTGCCGCTCATTATTTTCATACTGTTGCTGCATGATTTCCCCGGCTCGACTGCGAACTATTTCAAGAGAGTCCTTTTGAATCAGATTCAAAGAACGATCTTCTAGGGAATCCAACTTCCGTAGAAGCGTGTATGTGGTTTTAGAGGTAATCATTTGCTGCCCAAAGGCCATATTACGGACTGGTACCTACACTGGAATGCACTGCTGATCTCAAGGCGCAGCATGTATGCGACAAATACTTGTCCCAATCTTTCTGGTCGTCCTTAACATATGAGCGGATAGCCGCAACCACCGAACGATTTACTCGTTCTGCAGCATTCCCCTGGGGAGCATGAACTGCCGTGAAAGCGTGAGTGACTTTATACTCACCTAAAAGTTTCTTAAATGTCTGCTACCGGAACTGAGAGCCATTGTCCGAAATTATCACCTCCTAAACGCCGAGTACGTGGAACAATACTGTCTCCAGATATTTCCCAACAACGTCCGCAGCCCGAAAATTCTTTAAACAAACTATGTCTGCTAAACACTCCTGTTCCGTTACTGAGTAATTTTGTTGGGCCTTATTTAGTTTCTTGGACACGAAAGCGATGGGGCATTCATCTCCTTCCTCAGATAACTGAACCAAGACCCCTCCAACTCTTGTTTTGCTGGCATCGCAATGTATAAAAAATGGTTTTGAGAAATCAGCACTCTTAAGGATAGGGGCTTCGGTTGACCTTGTCTTCAGGTCCTCAAAAGATCAGTGAACACAAATTTTCGGGAATCGGGAATTATGCCTGTTTCACCCCTCCTGTTAATCGGTGTTGTTTGTTGGTTCCCGTTTTACAACTTATTTTTCTATACTTTATATAAACACATGGATGTCGTCACTATGTTTGTACATAAACACACATTTTAACTGAAACAATAACTGAAATTATTATATAATTAACAAATGATAAATATAAAAATCAAATAACTTACTATCTTGGAAAAAACACCTTGGTCGCTCGTGGGAATCGAACCCGCTGCCTCACAGTTAGGAGTCAAACACTCTACTAGCTGCGCCATGGAAGCATCACAAAAGGCTCTGTACAAAGTGCATTCATATTGTGTTCTGTTGGGTTCCAGGTTTATACTGTTATTTAGCCATTTATGTGTGTGTTAAATTACCTAAATCCTAATTTGCATTATGTACGAAAATTAATGCGTAAAAAAAAATAAAAGGCGCAAGGAATTTCCGCCTTGACGTGGGACTGAACACAGACTTCCCGCACGCTTTAGCCCCCTAGGCTACCTATATCACGAAGAAAAACTATAAGAGAGGAATTCGGCCTCTCTCTCCCTATCCTCTTATTTTTTCGTTCTCTTCCCCTCACGACCCTCTTCTACAACATCAAAACTGAGATTGATTTTGACTGGGAATACTAAAATCAACACTGCTTTCATCTTGATATCAAGAAGAAAAAAGTGAGAATCAAATACTAAAATCAACATCGACGGATGTTGATTTTAGTATTTGATTCTCACTTTTTTCGTTCTTAATTTTTCTGGGTGTATAAACTTCCGATACCATCCGCATAGTCTTAAGAAAGTTTTAGGCAATCGGCTAAGTATCCCTGCACGAGTAGACTTGTAAACAGCTGTGAGCTAGAGCTTGTTTGTTTGTTTGTGACTTTCGAATCATAGCTCATGGGATTATCGAGTGAGCAAGTAACAGCTCCAAACAAGCTCAGGTTCCTAGCAGATATCTTTAAAACAGTTCACTTCATACAGCTCAAACCAACAAAACAAACAAGTCAAACAGCTCCGATTACTCGGACAGCTCGAACAGCTCACAGGGTCTAGTGTGAAATATTTACGGTTAATAATTAATCTCTTAAAAATTATAATGTGAAAGTCCGATTTTTAAGGGGATACGACCACAGCCCAAACCGTAAGAGCTAGAGCAGCCAAATTTTTTCACAGTATTCCATAGAGGGCGTAAGCGCCCACTAAGGTCCGATATGTCCCCCCAGAGGCCCCAAACAGCTCCATTATCCATATTTTCAGCAAAAAAATTAAGATTATTTAATGCTTAACTTCTAAAGTGGTTGGAATTACGAAATTTGGATTTTGCAGAATTTTAGGCTTTGAAAAGGCCTAATTGGAAATCTAAAAGAAATTTCGATATTCCCCATAATTTAGGGGCTACATTTAAAATTAACTTTTCGAGTTTAAAAATCTAAACCGCTGCTCCGTTCAAGATGATTTTTGCATCATTAGTTATTCTATGGCCCAAATGCTTAAGTTACATTTTTCAAGTTTTTAACATTTTTTAAAGTATTTTTAACAAATTTATTTAGATTTTGTAAGTTATTGCGATGCATTTTGTGGGAGCCTGCCGACAGAGCGAAACCCAGAGAGCGGATGCCAAGAGAGCGACGGCCGAGAGAGCAACAGCCAAGAAAACTGATAAGGGGGAACGGGTAGTGCTGTGAAGAAAAGGGGAGGGGAAAAGGGCAATTTAAGTTTAAATTTGTTTTGGATTTTTAAAACTTATACTGCTGCTCCGATCAATATGATTTTCGATAAATAGTCACATCTGTGCACACTGGTCCCAATTCCCAATATTTTTGCATAAACTAGAAAAATGAAGCTACAGACTCGAAACTTGGCACACTATATTGTTATTATATATGCAAAGTCTGGTGGCAATCGGGCCACGCCTTCCTTTCCGCCCCATAGAAACCAATACACCCTGGGACAAAAATTTACAAAATATCCATGAAAATATATATAAAATAACTTTGGTAAACATCCCCTCAATCCCCAATCCCCTCCCACCCAACCAATCTTCAACTTCCAAACTAAATAATGCATCTTGAACAATTATAATATATTTACCTTATTAATTTGCAATCACTTTCAACATCTAATTTAAAGGAAAAGGCATCGGTACATTTAAATGTATCCAAGTCCAAGTAAATAACTATTTAGGAAATCGACATTTGGTGGTGTTAAAAGAACAATAACTTCTAATGGGTAACTGCGTTTTTTGTTTTGATGCACTCTTTCGTTGATGTGGATGCTAGAAACCATCGGATCTGACGACTATTTTGTCTTGCATGCGAACGTCTATCATTTTTAAAAATTTTGTTCCGAGCTTCGGATGCATTTTCCCCTATTTCTGCATAACTTAGGTCTATGTTGTCTAGCAAAAAGTTTGTTTTTGTAAAATGGAGCAAAAACGAGCAAAAAAGGTTAATGTCATCGTATTGTTAATAAATTTAAGGACAAAACTGCGTTATTAGTTTTTATAATCCGGCACAATCCAACCTACTTTTATTCCACGAAACACGAAAAATGCTAAGCTAAAATTATTTAATATACAACTTTACAAAAGCACCTATACACAAAGACACATCACATTAAACAAATATGGCATTAAACACTTAAATACTACATACCTCCACTAATATTTTCCATTTTTCTTTGTTTTAAAATGTTGAGTAGAACTTTAGCAATCTAACTTTAAAATGTGCTATTATTTAGCGTGCCAAAAAGTCCACGTTTCTAGTCAACGAACAGCTGACTTTCAGGGCCACCAAATTTAACAGGGATGCAATTTCAGTAACGAAATTGCGATTTTTAAATGCAACGTACATTATTCTAAGGAGATAAAATCTAGGTAACTGGGGAAAAAAAGTGGATTTTCTGGATTTTTTTTTCGAATAAATCGAAAACAAAATGGCGGCTGTGCAGCATTTCTTCGAAGACCCTTTTTTGTTGAAGGGGGTCCATGGCCGGACACCTAACAACCTTAATTTTTGATCTAAAAAAAAAAATTTGGTTGGTTTCTATACATTAACAGCTATCGACAGACGTAGGATTTTTTCGATATATTTAGGGTATTCAATTGCGTTGCAAAAGTGTTAAATTTGGAAGTTTGCCAGACGAGAATTGTGAACGCCCTATATTTTAAAAAATCGTTGCAGGAAATTGACTTTCAATAGAAAGCCAACTTTTAAATGTTTGTATTGCTTAAAGTATTCGTTTAAAAATGTAGAGCTGTGAATGAAAAGAAGGCTTTGTAATTTTCTGTCATTAAAAATAAACCCAACTTTTCAGTATATTTTTAGTATTTTAGCTTAAATTCCTACCCATTATTAACCCCCTATTTTTACACAAGTACAACAGATTTGTATACATAGGCTGGGGTGTTGTAGGCCTTGAAAACTATTTTGTATGGACATTTTTGTTGGAACTGCTTACACTTTTACACTTCTCAAACGTTTGCAACGCAATTGAATACCCTAATTGATTTTTTGCAAAATGGTGAGTGATTGAAAAAAAAGTAGAATTTTTTCAAATAAAAAACGTCACAAAATTGTTGGTAAAAAAAGTAAGCAAAACAAAAAAAAAATCCTACGTCTGTCGATAGACATAGGTATTTTGAATATACTGTCAAAAATTGAGATCGATCGGTTAAGATTTGTTCGAGTTATGTGGCCGGCCGCCTAAAAAAAAGTGGTTTCGAGAAAAACGCGTTTAAAGTTTTAAAAATTCGACACTTAGACACTTTTGCCGGACTCTATCTTTTGGTATGTTATTTTTAAGACCCTAAAGAATTTTTTAAGCGAAAAAAAAATTTAGATTTTAAAAAAAAATTCTACCTAGATGTCCCCCCTTAAGGGAGAAACAAATTTTAGAAAACATATTCAAAAAACATAAAAGCATACAGCTGCGGTGAAAATAGTAGTAGTGTTGCCGCGCCATGGCGCTGCGTAGGAACTCCTAGAATCTGCATGCAATGTCAATCTTCTAGCTTTTATAGTTTCTGAGATCTCAGCGTTCATACGGGCGGACAGGCAGACAGACAGACGGACATTGCTAGATCGACTCGGCTAGTGATCCCGATCAAGAATATATAAACTTTATACTTTATAAACGCTTCCTTCTACCTGTTACATATTTTTGCACGAATACAATATACCCTATTGCTCTACGAGTAACGGGTATGTTTCATTAAAAAGGTCCACAACTTACGGAAATACGATTAGAGTGACATTGATGATTAGATTCAAGTCGTGGTTTTCGGCAAAGTAGTTTTGAATATGTTTACATCGAAGAGCATATTTCCGTAAGTTGTGGACCGATCTTAATGAAACATAACTTATCATTTAGGTAATTTTATTAGCTAAACAAAAAATATAATAATAAATTGTTGCATTTCTAAGTATTTTAACATTAAAAAAGCAGATAACCTTATAATTGTTGCCTATATTTTTTGTGTTTTCTTCATTTTGGGCAGAGTTAACTACTCCATTTCTTCAAAATTACTACATTTATAAAGAAGAGTATTTTAAAATACGTTTTGTGGACCATAAGTCCTTAAAAAGCGATTCTGTACTTGTACAACTTAAAAACAGAATGGTGACTTTAAGGGGACATCTAGGTAACTGGGGAAAAAAAGCGGATTTTCTGGATTTTTTTTTGGCCAAATGAAGAAGCCAATCGAAAATTGGTAAACTACGTTTTATTATATTAGGTCCGAAGTACAAAATAAAATTTTTTTCGAATAAATCGAAAACAAAATGGCGGCTGTGCAGCATTTCATCGTAGGCCCTTTTTTGTTGAAGGGGGTCCATGGCCGGACACCTAACAACCTTAATTTTTGATCTAAAAAAAAAAAATTTGGTTGGTTTCTATACATTAACAGCTATCGACAGACGTAGGATTTTTTCGATATATTGATTTTTTGCAAAATGGTGAGTGATTGAAAAAAAAGTAGAATTTGTATACCCGTTACTCGTAGAGTAAAAGGGTATATTGTATTCGTGCAAAAGTATGTAACAGGGAGAAGGAAGCGTTTCCGACCCTATAAAGTATATATATTCTTGGTCAGGGTCACTAGCCGAGTCGATATAGCCATGTCCGTCTGTCCGTCTGTCCGTCTGTCTGTCCGTATGAACGCTGAGATCTCGGAAACTATAAAAGCTAGAGGATTGGCATTTGGCATGAAAAATCTTGGAGTTCCTACGCAGCGCAAGTTTATTTCAAGAAGGTGCCACGCCCCCTCTAATGCCCACAATAGCTTATAAACGATTTTAAAAATTTTAATATTTCGGAAATGTAAAAATGCAGTTTTGTTGTGTTTATCAATACCTATCGAAATGTAGAAGAAATTTTTTAAATCGGACCATTCGTTAAAAAGTTATTGTTGATCAAAGTTTATATCTGCCTCGCACTCCCTTTAGCCGAGTGACGGATATTAGTTAGTCGGGACACAAACCCGACTATAGCGTTCTCTCTTGTTTCAAATAAAAAACGTCACAAAATTGTTGATAAAAAAAAGTAAGCAAAATAAAAAAAAATCCTACGTCTGTCGATAGACATAGGTATTTTGAATATACTGTCAAAAATTGAGATCGATCGGTTAAGATTTGTTCGAGTTATGTGGCCGGCCGCCTCAAAAAAAGTGGTTTTGAGAAAAACGCGTTTAAAGTTTTAAGGTTTAAGACCCTAAAGCATTTTTTAAGCGAAAAAAAATTTTTGGTTTTTTTAAAAATTCTACCTAGATGTCCCCCCTTAAAAAAAAAAAATGGGTTTTTGCAAAAATATTGGGCATTGGGACCAGTGTGCTGTGGATCAAATGCTTAGGTTTTATTTTTCAAAAAGTATTTTCAATTTTGTAGCAGATGTAAGAGCCCTATTTAATTTACGTAATGGAAAATAGAAAATTACTACAAAAGCAAAACCAAGCCCCAAGTTAACTATTAATCTTAAGATTCGAACTCTTGACCAAATACGTCAGTACATATGTATATTTGGATATGTTTTGATTTGCTTACAATACATGTACAATACAAACAAAAACAAAATGTGTGAGTATGTTTCTACTTGAAAGTAGATAAGGTGTTTAAATACAAATAAAACAAGAGAGAACGCTATAGTCGGGTGCCCCGACTATTAGATACCCGTTACTCAGCTAAACGGAGTGCGAGATGGAGGATATAAAACTTTGATCAGGCCTAACTTTTAAACGAATGGTCCGATTTAAAAAATTTCTTTTACATTTCGATAGGTATAGATAAACACAACAATACTGCATTTTTACTTTTCCGAAATATTTAAATTTTTAAAATCGTTTATGAGCTATTGTGGGCGTTTGAGGTGGCGTGGCACCTTCTTGAAACAAACTTGCGCTGCGTAGGAACTCCAAGAATCTTCATGCCAAATACCAATCCTCTAGCTTTTATAGTTTCCGAGATCTCAGCGTTCATACGGACGGACATACAGACAGACGGACAAACGGACAGACGGACAGACAGACATGGCTAGATCGACTCGGCTAGTGATCCTGATCAAGAATATATTTACTTTATGGGGTCGGAAAAGCTTCCTTCTATCTGTTACATACTTTTGCACGAATACAATATACCCTTTTACTCTACGAGTAACGGGTATAATTATTAATTTTCTTTCAGGCAATGCAAAATTTGTCGAATTTAAAATTAATAACTATCGATCAAATGTGGAATCGGAAAATAATAAGTTACTTCGCTACTTTTGTATTGGAGGCCAATCTTTTCGTGTGTGTACAAATGTTTTCGTTTCATTCAAAACAAAAACCAAATTCCAATTTACAAACACGTTACATATTTGTCCGCAAATTAAAATTGCATTGATAACATTGTAACTGATAGAAAGTATAAAAATGCACTACTTTTACTTAGATCTTATTCATTTATTATATTGCTCTGTCACAAGCAGAGAGAGAGTAGGTCCTAGCGTAAATAAGAAAGGTAAGTCCAATTATATAGGCCACGTAATTCAAAATGTCGGCAAACATCGGTTTTTTGTATTCTTAGCTATACCGCGAAACCTGTAGGTGATGGAAAATGATTTTGTATGGGACTTTTACTCAGGAGCACTCAAATATCATGGAAAACTGAATATGGTTCGTGAAAATTTTTGGCTGTGTACCTGTGAAATCGGTCTTTCATTTTATAATCTTTAGGGATAAAAAAAAATTTTCAAAATAAAAAAACATATGTGGCTTGCATCAAGCTTAAAAATAGAAAGAACAAAGAATTTATGATAAACCTGGCTTCAAAAGGCTCAAATATAAAGAAGCAGCACCATCGTTAAAGCTAAAACAAGAGAGAACGCTAGTCGGGTTGGTGTCCCGACTATCTAATACCCGTCACTCGGCTAAAGGGAGTGCGAGGGAGATGGATATATAAACTTTGATCAGGTATAACATTTTAACGAATGGTCCGTTTTAAAAAATTTCTTCGATAGGTATAACAGATAAACACAACAGAATTGCATTTATACTTATCAAAAATCTTTAAAAATGTGGGCGCCACACAGATTTTAGTATCGTTTGTGGGCGATTATGGGTGATTGTGGGCGTTAGAGGGGGCGTGGCGCTCGGCTGAAATAAACTTGCGCTGCGTAGGAAGCCCAAGAATATGTGTTGGTAATCCCAACTCTCTAGCTTTTGTAGTTTCCGATAGCACAGCGTTCATACAGACAGACAGACGGACAGACGGACATGGCTATATCGACTCGGCTAGTGATCCTGATCAAGAATATATATACTTTATGGGGTCGGAAACGCTTCCTTCTAGCTGTTACATACTTTTGCACGAATACAATATACCCTTTTACTCTACGAGTAACGGGTATAATTAGCATCTGCTCATAGATATTTCACTTTTCTTATTATGGTAAACCTTTTTTTTTTGACAAATTTCAAAAAATAAAGAAAACCGAAATTATTTTTTCGCCTTACCAATACAAATAAACATTTTTTAAAATCATTTATTTATGCGGCGTGGGCGGTGGATGAAGGCAATGGTCCGATTCAAAAAGTAACAAAAACCGAAATTACACCTTTATCTTAATAGTAGGGGAGAAGGGGGCATTAATAGGGGGAAAAGTTTGGTTAGACATAGCAGCTTTAAATAAAGACTTTTTCCCACATCATTTTGAAGTAAATTGCAAAGCCTTCGAGGAACGTTGCAAAGTGTCAATATACTTTTTAAACTGGTCTAGCCCCAATACTGGGGTAATATCAGTCCGAAACTTATTTCGCTGTTAGCGGTATAGGGTAAAAGAGATAATTTTCATTTAATTTTATTGGACTCTTTGGACACTAATCCGTCAATCTAAAATGGAGTACATTTGTTGTGGTTTTTTTTCTAACCTTGCTTTGCTTTTAAAAATGCGGTCATAGCTCTTTGATGCGGAGGTCCATATTTTTGTAAGTTTATTATTATACCCGTTACTCGTAGAGTAAAAGGGTATATTGTATTCGTACAAAAGTATGTAACAGCTAGAAGGAAGCGTTTCCGACCCTATAAAGTATATATATTCTTGATCAGGATCACTAGCCGAGTCGATCTAGCCATGTCTGTCTGTCCGTCTGTCCGTCTGTCCGTCTGTCTGTCTGTCCGTATGAACGCTGAGATCTCGGAAACTATAAAAGCTAGAGGATTGGTATTTGGCATGAAGATTCTTGGAGCTCCTACGCAGCGCAAGTTTATTTCAAAAAGGTGCCACGCCCCCTCTAACGCCCACAATAGTTTATAAACGATTTTAAAAATTTAAATATTTCGGAAAAGTAAAAATGCAGTTTTGTTGTGTTTATCAATACCTATCGAAGTTATTGCTGATCAAAGTTCATATCTCCATCTCCATCGCACTCCCTTTAGCCGAGTGACGGGTATTAGATAGTCGGGATACCAACCCGACTATAGCGTTCTCTCTTGTTTTTCTTCCTTGATTTCTGCTATTCCATTATTGCTTAAAAATTTAGCGCTGTCAAATTTTTGTTTTGCCGCGACCTAGGCAATATTGCTCAGTTTGACTGCAATCTGGTTCATCAAACTCTCGCTTACAAAATTCGACCATGAGCGCAACCAATACTGCGACTATGACCAAAAGTTCTAACAACCTGCAGAAGTCATATAGTACCCTCGACCATTTTCACCCCAAAAGGAATTTTTGAAGTTTGGCTAAATACCACGAAGATTGAAGACCAACAAAATATTTAGTAAGAGAAACGCGTTTGGCATGAAATTTGCCTTTAGAAAATAATTTTTTCAAAAATCTCGCGAGCGACCAATGTCCAATGTAGTGTCTCGAACAGAATGAGACGATTTTCAGAAATTTGACATTGACGGAAATTGGTTCGTAATTTCTTCAACTGATGGCGCTTTAAGCTCGGATTTTTAATGCAGCACTCTGGTGTTCTAAGGAACCTTCAGTAAACACGGCGCGCAATTTAAACGAGCCGTTTGGCCGGTAAGGATCCGATCCGGCTCGCTCCGACTTATATACTACCTGCAATAGATATAAGACTTTTGGGAAAGTTTTAGCCCGATAGCTTTAAAACTGAGAGACTAGTTCGCGTAGAAACAGATGGACAGACGGACGGACAGACGGACATGGCTAGATCGACTCGTCTAGTGATGCTGATCAAGAATATATATACTTTATGCGGTCGGAAACGTCTCCTTCACTGCGTTGCAAACTTCTGACTGAAATCATAATACCCTCTGCAAGGGTATAAAAATCGACTTTTTTCCCATAGTGAAATGGTCCGATTTAAAAAATTTTTTCTACATTTCGATAGGTATTGATAAACACAATAAAACTGCATTTTTACTTTTCCAAAAATGTTAATGTTGTAAAATCGTTATAAGGGATTGTGGGCGTTAGAGGGGGCGTGGCACCTTCTTGAAACAAACTTCCGCTGCGTAGGAAGTCCAAGAATCTTCATGCCAAATACCAATACTCTAGCTTTTATAGTTTCCGAGATCTCAGCGAATATAACGAATACAATATACCCTTTTACTCTACGAGTAACGGGTATAAAAAGGGTTGTTGCTCAGACCCTGAGCTAGACATTCTCAATTTTGGGGTCTTTCAACTGAGCAGCCCGATTAGAAAAATTCGGTTGACCGTATTTTACATGCTCTGGTTGTAGATCGAAAATTAGGGACGTTAGCTGTTGGTCCGTGGACCCCCTTTCAACAAAAAAGGGCCTACGAAGAAATGCTGCACAGCCGCCATTTTGTTTTCGATTTAATCGAAAAAATAAAACATACTTTACAAATTTTCGATTGGCCAAAAAAAATTCCAGAAAATCTAATTTTTTGTCATTTTTTGCCATTTGACAGAAGCGAAGATATGGAGACGCTATTTTTTAAAAATTAATTTATAACTTTAAATTACGTAGGTTAAAAAATTATTAAAACTGACACATTTAGGAGAAGATAAGAAAATCAAAGAAACGGTTTTATTAATAAAGGGTGTTTTTTTTAGAGGTATCGAACTTTAAGTTGGCATCACTGTTCAAGATGGCGACCGACTTAAGAGCTGTCAAGTGATTTATTCTCAGTTTGGTTTGGCAATTCATCATGAATAGACTCACGCGTGAACAACGCTTGCAAATAGTGCAATTTTATTTCGAAAGTAATGGTTCAGTGCGGAATACGTATCACGCACTACGTCCATTTTATCGTCGACAAAATCGTCCATCAGAGCAGTTAATTCGATTAACCATGGAACGTTTTCGCACCACGTTTACTCTTATTGATAACTCGCATCCCCAAAGACGCCGTACGGTGCGTACAGAAGAAGCTATTGCTACTGAGCGTAGAATTGAGGAAGACCCGAATGAGTCCATCCGCCATCGAGCACAGGAATTGGATCTGTGTCCATTTCTGAATTGAACAGCCATGATGTCCAGGAGCTCTGGTTCCAACAAGACCGCGCAACATGTCACACAGCTCGTGCCACAATCGATTTATTGAAGGACACGTTTGGTGACCGCCTAATTTCACGTTTTGGACCTGTAAATTGGCCTCCAAGATCTTGTGATTTAACACCGCTAGACTACTTTCTGTGGGGCTATGTAAAGTCATTGGTCTATGCGGATAAGCCACAAACGCTTGACTATTTGGAACACAACATTCGCATTGTTATTGCCGATATACGGCCGCAAATATTGGGAAAAGTCATCAAAAATTGGACGTCCAGATTGGACTACATCCCAGACAGCCGTGGCGGTCATATGCCAGAAATCATATATAATATGTAATGCCACAAGATTATCTTTCGAATAAAAACAAGAGAGAACGCTATAGTCGGGTTGGTGTCCCGACTATCTAATACCCGTCACTCGGCTAAAGGGAGTGCGAGGTAGATGTAGATATAAACTTTGATCAGCTATAACTTTTTAACGAATGGTCCGATTTAAAAAATTTCTTCTACATTTCGATAGTTATTGATAAGCACAACAAAACTGCATTTTTACTTTTCCGAAATATTTAAATTTTTAAAATCCTATATAAGCTATTGTGGGCGTTAGAGGGGGCGTGGCACCTTCTGGAAACAAACTTGCGCTGCGTAGGAACTCCAAGAATCTTCATGCCAAATACCAATCTTCTAGCTTTTATAGTTTCCTGGATCTCAGCGTTCATACAGACAGACAGACAGACGGACAGACGGACAGACGGACAGACGGACATGGCTATATCGACTCGGCTAGTGACCCTGATCAAGAATATATATACTTTATAGGGTCGGAAATGCTTCCTTCTAGCTGTTACATACTTTTGCACGAATACAATATACCCTTTTACTCTACGAGTAACGGGTATAAAAATTCATGTCAATCGAATAATCCATCGTTGTTTTATTGCAACGTAAAGTTCTATACCTCTAAAAAAAAAAACCCGTTATAAGAAAGCCAATAAAATATTCTCATGAAAACGCTTTAAGTCAGAGCAATCTATAAAATTGTGGGATTTTCAATTTGGCGTCGAATATCAAAGACATGGGCAGTGATTGACAACATTGACTATTTTTATACCCGTTACTCGTAGAGTAAAAGGGTATATTGTATTCGTGCAAAAGTATGTAACAGGTAGAAGGAAGCGTTTCCGACCCTATAAAGTATATATATTCTTGATCAGGATCACTAGCCGAGTCGATCTAGCCATGTCTGTCTGTCCGTCTGTCTGTCTGTCTGTCTGTCTGTCTGTATGAACGCTGAGATCTCGGGAACTATAAAAGCTAGGAGATTGACATTTTGCATGCAGATTCTAGGAGCTCCTACGCAGCGTAAGTTTGTTTCAAAATGGTGCCACGCCCCCTCTAACGCCCACAATGGTTTATAAACGATTTTAAAAATTTAAATATTTTGGAAAAGTTAAAATGCAGTTTTGTTGTGTTTATCAATACCTATCGAAATGTAGAAGAAATTTTTTAAATCGGACCATTCGTTTAAAACTTATGCCTGATTAAAGTTTTTATCTCCCTCGTACTCCCTTTAGCTGAGTTACGTTTATTAGATAGTCGGGACACCAACCCGACTACAACGTTCACACTCCCTTTAGCTGAGTGACGGGTATTAGATAGTCGGGACACCAACCCGACTATAGCGTTCTCTCTTGTTTAGGAATGCCGTGATGTATTGAGAGCAGAGTTCAGTGAAAATAATTAAAGTAATCCAATTATATAGGCCACATAATTCCAAGTGTCGGCAAACATTAGTTTTTATAGTCTTAGCTATACCGCAGAACCTATAGAACTTACGTTTGTATGGGACTTTTACTCAAGAGCACACAATTATCATAAAAATCTAGAAATGGTTCTTGGATATTTTTGGCTGTGTACCTGTGGAATCTGTCATGTTTCACAGTTGGAAGTAAATTCTGCTTTTCGAGGGCTTCTCCGCTCTTGCTTTCATCACAGAATCTTAGTTTTCTAGTAATTTCGGAGTAAATTTTCTCTAATTTTAGGAACATTTGCTTCAAGGGCAACTATTCGGTTGGTTCAATCACTATGGACGGCAGTCCATGTAGTGACGAAGCGCACCAGGAGAGTGTGCGAAGGCGACTACTATATATACACGAAGAAATGAAAATCTGCTGTGATAGTCCGATCGTAATGAGTAATACACCAAATTAAAGGTATTGCTAAAACTTAAAGGATTGCATACCAAGACCTCAAGAAAATCAATTGGTTTGGGAGGAAGAGCGGTGAAAGTGTAAAAGAGAAAATTTAGAAATTTGGATCTGTTGGGGCCGGTGGGGATAAATGCCCCCTCGCAATGTTTTAGTTGTGTTCCTATTGAAAATACCCGTCGAATGAGGGGTCATATGAAAAAATCCGACGCTCCGTTCAAAAGTTATTGCCAAAATACGATTTTCTTCGTCTTCCCAAAATGAAAATTTAATTCTGTTTGTCAGTTTGTCAGTTTGTCCAAAACATGATTTTTAAGTTTTGAAAATTTGATATGACGTTCATCACATCGATATAAAAAACTTTTGTTCTACCACTTTTGGAAAAACCCGCTAGTTTAGCGGGAAAACAGCTATAAATAGCTAAAATTCGGAAAGCCGTAACTTCTATACTACTAAAGCTACAGAATTGTGCCTCATCTCGTTTGAAAGGTATTTTTAAATGCTATAAACGCCTTCTGTATGCAATTCGTGTAAATGTAATAGTTAAAAAGATATGAACAAAAGAATATTTGTTTAAACTTTTTTTTTAGCTTTTTTTTAATTTTCTCAAAAACTGCTCTAACGATTTTCCTTACAACTTTAAACTGTATAGCCCTTGAGATTCCTTAAATTTTGGTATATAACACATTACTGTAAAAAATCACGTTTAAAAGTTATTAAGAAACGAAAATAGCCACTTTTGCCAGCTCATAACAATTAATGCTGCCTAAGGGCCGTTCATTTACAAGCCGAACAGATTTGGGCCAAACAAAATTTTTACATTTTTGATTTGCCTGAACATTTTTTTTACATGTTCTATTCGGAAAATGAGCAATCACGTGTATCAGGATTTGTCCGAAAAAAAATTATTTTTTTAGTTAGAATTTTTTTAAGTTTTCCAAAAATTGACAAATTTGAAAAAGTACCCTCTCATTGAAAATCTTTATCTCCGGTTATATGAATCCGCGTGACTTCGTAAGTTGTATACTACTGAAGCTACAGACATGTGCTATACCTCGTTTAAAAGGTATTTTGAAATACTTAAACGCCTTTTTAACTTAATTTGTTTAAATACAATGGCTTACAAATTACGATTGACCAATTTAAATTTAAATGTATATATTAGCTCCTATGAGAGCCAATGTAAACAAACAAAAACTTCTGATATCAAATAAAAACACCTCTTAACGAGGTAAAAAACTAGTGACGATCGCACCTTGAACATACAAAAGTTCTGATATCAACATTTGTGACGAAAAATTATTACACTCGTTATTAAATAGACTTTCTAATATTTTCTCATTCGGCACGCTGCAATAGAAAATGCCTGTGAAGGGAAAAAGGCTGGAATAGTTTGCTAGGGCGGGCCGAATGAGAAAATATTAGAAAGTCTATTTAATGACGAGTGTAATAATTTTTCGTCACAAATGTTGATATCAGAACTTTTGTATGTTCAAGGTGCGATCGTCACTAGTTTTTTACCTCGTTAAGAGGTGTTTTTATTTGATATTGTATACACCAAGATTTGCTTTTAGCGGAAATTTGGTTGGAAAAGATTTCTGTGACACCCCCGTATATAGAAAAACTTTTTTTGTCTATCCCCACTATTTTTATTCCCGTTACTCGTAGAGTAAAAGGGTATATTGTATTCGTGCAAAAGTATGTAACAGCTAGAAGGAAGCGTTTCCGACCCCATAAAGTATATATATTCTTGATCAGGATCACTAGCAGAGTCGATCTAGCCATGTCTGTCTGTCCGTCTGTCCGTCTGTCTGTCCGTCCGTATGAACGCTGAGATCTCGGAAACTATAAAAGCTAGAGGATTGGCATTTTGCATGAAGATTCTTGGAGTTCCTACGCAGCGCAAGTTCATTTCAAGAAGGAGCCACGCCCTGTCAAACGCCCACAATAGCTTATAAACGATTTTAAAAATTTAAATATTTCGGAAAAGTAAAAATGCAGTTTTGTTGTGTTTATTAATACCTATCGAAATGTAAAAGAAATTTTTTAAATCGGACCATTCGTTAAAAAGTTATTGCTGATCAAAGTTTATATCTCAATCTCCCTCGCACTCCCTTTGGCCGAGTGACGGGTATTAGATAGTCGGGACACCAACCCGACTATAGCTCTCTCTCTTGTTTTTAATGAATCACTCCCACTTGGGAGATTTTGGCTCATATACTAAACTCATAGTCTGGGGTGTCACAGAAACCGGCGAAGGATTTGAGTACGGTTGGTTTGGAAACCAACCCATCAAAACCGTAGGTGTCACAGAATCTGTAGTTTTCTAGGAGTTTCGGAGTAAATTTTCTCTGATTTTCGGAACATTTGCTTCAATGCCAACCGAATAGGTTTAAAACCGTGTACTTGATTTTCAAACCGTTCCTGTGACACCGAGATTTGCTTTTGCCGGGAAATTCGGTTGAAAGAAATTTCTGTGACACCCCGGAGTTTAACTGGTTTTTGATCTAGTTGCATCAACTTTATGCAGACAGTTTATGTACTGTATGCCAGCAATCTAAACCGAGCACAATCAATTATTGTTTTAAAATCATTACAAAATATTTTACATTAAACTAATTACCTGTATATTATGACATTTTCGGGTAGATATCCATTTCTTTTTTGATATATTTTTAAAGCAATTTCAAAAGAAGCGGTTAACCCATTCACAATTTCTTCACTTTTCGATTGAACGACTGCCTTACTGTACCAATGTGTGTACGAAGAGTTTAGAGACGCCACAAACGCTGTAATATACAAAATTATTTTAATAATTAAATAACCATTTTTTATTAAAAAAACAAGAGAGAATGCTATAGTCTGGTTGGTGTCTCGACTATCTAATACCCGTCACTCGGCTAAAGGGAGCGCGAGGAAGATGGAGATATAAATTTTGATCAGGCATAACTTTTTAAGGAATGGTCCCATTTAAAAAATTGTCTTCTACATTTCGATAGGTATAACCAAACACAATAAAAATTGCATTTATACTTCTCAGAAATCTTTGAAAATGTGGGCGCCAGACACATTTTAGTATCGTTTGTGGGCGACTATGGGCGATTGTGGGCGTTAGAGGGGGCGTGGCGGTCGGCTGAAATAAACTTGCGCTGCGTAGGAAGCCCAAGAATATGTGTTGGTAATCCCAATATTCTAGCTTTTGTAGTTTCCGAGATCTCAGCGTTCATCCGGACGGACAGGCGGACATGGCTAGATCGACTCGGCTAGTGATCCTGATCAAGAATATATATACTTTATAGGGTCGGAAAAGCTTCCTTCTACCAGTTACATACTTTTGCACGTATACAATATACCCTTTTACTCTACGAGTAACGTATAATTACAGGGGAAATAAACTTGCGCTGCGTAGGAACTCCTAGAATCTGCGTGCAAAATGCTAATCTTCTAGCTTTTATAGTTTCCGAGATCTCAGCGTTCATACGGACGGACAGACAGACAGACGGGCAGACGGACATAGCTATATCGACTCGGCTAGTGACCCTGATCAAGAATATATATACTTTATAGGGTCGGAAATGCTTCCTTTTAGCTGTTACATACTTTTGCACGAATACAACATACCCTTTTACTCTACGAGTAACAGGTATAATAATAGCCCCACTTCTCGAAAAATAAAATAAAAGGTAGAAAAATTACAAATGGGTAACTTAATCTTTATTTGGCGGTAGCTAACAATTAAATCTAAGTTTAAAGCATAAATATCCTTTGCGATTTTTGGATATAATGACTTACTATCGATTAAACAAGTCAGGACCCTACCTATAAAGGAATTGGGGACCAAAACCCAAAATTTGCAAATTTATTTGGAAATGATTTAAGACGTTTTAGACTAACTGTCTTAAAAAAAAACTCGAAGATTTTTGGTTGTGTTATGGTCAAGCGAGTACACAAGTCAATTTACATTGCTTACTGAGTACTTTCAAACTATTTCTTTGCTATCCTGACGGTGATCCTGGCCGGATTTTATTGCTCGAAGGTTCATTTAAGAAGTATTTTGTATTTAGTTTGAGATACGAACTACTACCGTATCACTATTTATTACTATTATGAACGATGTATCCATCCGTATTGATCTTACTTCAATAAGGAAAAACAGATCTATGTTAATACTAGGTCGATGCACAATAAATGATTGTTTTGCTACCATGTTTTTGGTTAATTTAGATGTTTAGAAGGCACTTGACTTATAAAAAGGATCTCTTCTTACCCAACTAAACTTGCCTTCACAAATATGATACTCATAAGTTTGCGGGAATTAATTTGAAAGTTTCTTTGATGAGCCTTATGCCCTTGTAAATAAGTTTCGCATTTAGGATAGGATTTTGTTTAAGTGCATGTTTTATAAATTTGTTTATTGAAACATTCTCTAATTATTTAAATATTCGCTATTATTTTAACAACCTGTATTAGTTTAGTTTTGGCCTTGCTAAGATTCTTTGTGTTTTGCACTATAACATTTTGGAAGGGAAAATGGGCCAGGATTCGGTTTTACTGTGTTATCCTTCACAGTTTATGCCCTTTTTAATGAAGATTATCCAAAACCTAACCAATCGAACCGCTTTCCTTGACTGTTTTCCATCCAATATGTTTTTTTTTAATATTTTTCTTTTCCGACTTGGAAAATTTTACACATGTCCTTGTATTGCCAAATGGTAATCAAGACATCAAGTCTAGATATCAGGAAAAGTTAGTTTTAGTCAATACTCATAAAATATATCCATCATACCCAAGAATATTAGCGAATGGTAACGCTTTACTTAAGGGGGGACATCTAGGTAGAATTTTTAAAAAATCGAAAATTTTTTTTTTCGATTAAAAAATGCTTTAGGGTCTTAAACATAACATACCATAAGATAGAGTCCGGCAAAAGTGTCTAAGTGTCGAAATTTTCCATTCTGCGGCGATGCCTCACATGTACATCCCGGGCACCTTAAAACTTTAAACGCGTTTTTCTCGAAACCACTTTTTTTGAGGCGGCCGGACACATAACTCGAACAAATCTTAACCGATCGATCTCAATTTTTGACAGTATATTCAAAATACCTATGTCTATCGACGGACGTAGGATTTTTTTTTTATTTTGCTTACTTTTTTTTATTAATAATTTTGTGACGTTTTTTATTCGAAAAAATGCTACTTTTTTTTCAATCACTCACCATTTTTTCAAAAATCAAAATATCGAAAAAATCCTACGTCCGTCGATAGCTGTTGAGGTATAGAAACTAACCATTTTTTTTTTTTTGTAGATCAAAAATTAAGGACGTTAGGTGTCCGGCCATGGACCCCCTTTAACAAAAAAGGGCCTACGAAGAAATGCTGCACAGCCGCCATTTTGTTTTCGATTTATTCGAAAAAAATTTTATTTTGTACTTTGGACCTAATATAATAAGACGTAGTTTACAAATTTTCGATTGGCTTCTTCATTTGGCCAAAAAAAAATCCAGAAAATCCGCTTTTTTTTCCCCAGTTACCTAGATGTCCCCCCTTAAAGAAACGGCCTTTTTTTTTAAATCTAAAAAAAAGTATATGTAGACAATAATTTTGATATCCGTATTAATTTTTTCCAATAGGTGGAATACTTCAAGATAATAAAAAACACTTCTTATATAAAAATTCCCGTTTTCCACATATTTGTTTTAAAATTAAGATCCTGTGACGAAGTGGTGCTATTATTTTTTTCGCCACTGTATATATTAAACTGTGTTAAATTGAATTATTAGGGATATATCTTATACCCTTACAAAATTTCGAACCTCTTTAGTAGTTAAGCATTAAATAATCAAATTGTTGTTGCTGAAAATATGGATGTTGGAGCTGTTTGGGGCCTCTGGGGGGACATATCGGACCTTAGTGGGCGCCTACGCCCCCAAAAAAAGATTTGGCTGCTCTAGCTCTTACGGTTTGGGCTGTGGTCGTATCCCCTTAAAAATCGGTCTTTCACTTTATAATCTTTAAGAGATAAGAGATAGGGTCGGAAATGCTTCTTTCAAGCTGTTTTATACTTTTGCACGAATACAATACACCCTTTTTTTGCTCTACGAGTAACGGGTATAAAAAGAACTAAGGTTTATTTTTGCTCTTGCTATTTATTAAAAAGCTATAAGCAAAAACCAAATTCCAATAGGTGGCGAAATTCCAAGCAGTCGCTTTGATATCTGAGTATTCGATAGTCGAGACACTCGTTCTCTATTGTTATACTCTTGCAGAGGGTATTATAATTTCAATCCAAAGTTTGCAACCCAGTGAAGGAGACGTTTCCGTTTCTTGATCAGCACCAATAGCCAAGTCCATCTAGCCATGCCGAATTTATCCTACTTTACTTTATTTTCCATTTCCAATAAGGCTTTCCAAAACCCTTACCCAAAAAAGAATATTTTAAAAGAGAAATTAATGAAAGAAAACATAGCCTCCTTATCATACAGGTACGTTCATAATAGTGATTCTATAGCCCAAATGCTTAATTTTGTTATATACACTGCACAGTGGTTGCGCCCATAGGCCAAAATTAAAAAAATCGACAGTACTAAAAATTATCGATAAGTTTACAAATTGTCTCAAAAATGATCAAGCTTCTTAATGACAAACCGGATTTTTCTGCAAATCTAACGGGACTTTCTAAAAATAGAACGCAAAGCGTGAACACTTGTTCAATTTTGCAGCGCAGCGGCGTTATTTTAGCATTTCGTCAAAACAAAGTAGCACTTTAAAGTGGTCAAACGTTCGCAAGAGAGGTTCGAATTAGTTTATTTAAAATGAACTTTAAAGTTTCAGGTTTTTACTTTAATAAGGTATTTTTGTGAAATTAATCTGTTTGATTTGTTATTTTTTGTGTATGTTTGATTATTAATCCTTTATTTATGTATTATGTGAACGTCATTTTCATGTTTAAATAGACTTTTAGATATGTTACCCCCCGATGCCCCCTTTAGGAGTGTTATCAGTGTATTTGTCAATGTTCGAAGGTAAAAAAAATGTTAAGTGTAGCTGCTAATACTTGCTAATTTGTGTGTATTCATTAATAAACTTATGCTGTCTTATTGTTTTCAGGGTCAAATTTGCGACGCAGACTGCTGCTCTTCCTTTGCTTTTGTGATGTTTCTTTTGTGTTCGTCATTTGTGTTTGTACTACAAACTTTGTAGACAATTTTGGATATTCTCGAGATGTCTCGCATACTGACAAATACAGATTTAATTAATACACTTCTATTGCGTTCATATCCTTTTATAACAAGTCAAAGAAAACTACCAAAGAAAGACAAATCAAAATTGTTATACCCGTTACTCGTAGAGTAAAAGGGTATATTGTATTCGTGCAAAAGTATGTAACAGCTAGAAGGAAGCATTTCCGACCCTATAAAGTATATATATTCTTGATCAGGGTCAATAGCCGAGTCGATATAGCCATGTCCGTCTGTCCGTCTGTACGTCTGTCTGTCCGTATGAACGCTGAGATCTCGGAAACTGTAAAAGCTAGAGGATTGGTATTTGGCATGAAGATTCTTGGAGTTCCTACGCTGCGCAAGTTTGTTTCCAGAAGGTGCCACGCCCCCTCTAACGCCCACAATACCTTATATACGATTTTAAAAATTTAAATATTTCGGAAAAGTAAAAATGCAGTTTTGTTGTACTAATAATACCTATCGAAATTTTTTAAATCGGACCATTCGTTAAAAAGTTATAGCTGATCAAAGTTTATATCTCCATCTCCCTCGCACTCCCTTTAGCCGAGTGACGGGTATTAGATAGTCGGGACACCAACCCGACTATAGCATTCTCTCTTGTTTTTCTCTACATTTGATTTATTAGAAGATATTTGTAAAAATTTTTTTTTGTGTTGTTTTTTGTACTGAAATTAAAATCGAAATGATTTTGTTTTTTATGATTTAAATACATTGAAAGAACTAGAGAACCTCATTTGATTATATTTCGAAAAGCTTGTGGAGAGGGGGAGAGGAGTTACACTTTCACAAATTTATACTGAAGATAATTTAAATATACATATCTTGAATGCTTATAATGAAATTTTAGCACTGTAACTTCACTGGAAGTATCTTTGCGCACCATCGCCATATAAGCCATACTAAGGTGCTATGTGAGCTATAGGATAGAGTCTTCCGATGTAGCCAATTTTTATACCCTTTACTCGTAGAGTAAAAGGGTATATTGTAGGTATATATTGTGCAAAAGTATGTAACAGCTAGAAGGAAGCGTTTCCGACCCCATAAAGTATATATATTCTTGATCAGGGTCACTAGCCGAGTCGATATAGCGGGATAACGACATATCTTCGCCGTCATATCTCCGCCCAGTGCATTTCGTCGGCGGAGATATGTCGCGATTTATTTGGCGGAGATATGACGTTTAAAAACGACATATTTACCCCGTTGATCAGCGCGGAGTTATGTCGTCTAAAAACGACATATCTCCGCCCTTCTACGAACGACATATCTCCGCGCGGAGATATGACGTTTAAAAACGAAATATTTTCGCGCGGAGATATGTCATTTTAAACGTCTCATCTCCGCGCGGAGATATGTCGTTTGTAGAAGGGAGGAGATATGACGCGAGGAGATTTGACGCTATGCCTCTACTCTTTCTGCGGGATAACGACATATCTCCGCCGTCATATCTCCGCCCAGTGTATTTTGTCAGCGGAGATATGTCGTGATTTATTTGGCGGAGATATGACGTTTAAAAACGACATATATTCCCCGTTGATCAGCGCGGAGTTATGTCGTCTAAAAACGACATATCTCCGCCCTTCTACGAACGACATATCTCCGCGCGGAGATATGACGTTTAAAAACGAAATATTTTCGCGCGGAGATATGTCATTTTAAACGTCTCATCTCCGCGCGGAGATATGTCGTTTGTAGAAGGGGGGAGATATGTCGCGCGGAGATATGACGCTATGCCGATATAGCCATGTCTGTCTGTCCGTCTATATGAACGCTGTGATCTCGGAAACTACAAAAGCTAGAAGGTTGAGATTTCCCACACATATTCTTGGGCTTCCTACGCAGCGCAAGTTTATTTTAGCCGAGCGCCACGCCCCCTCTAACGCCCACAATCGCCCACTAACGATTTTAAAATGTGTCTGCCGCCCACACCTTTAAAGATTTCCGAGAAGTATAAATGCAATTTTGTTGTATATATTTATACCTATCAAAACGTAGAAGACAGTTTTCAAATCGGACCATTCATTAAAAATTTTTACGCAATCGAAATTTAATATATCCATCTCCCTCGCACTCTTTTTAGCTGAGTTACGATAGTCGGGACACCAACCCGACTTCAGCGTTCGCACTCCCTTTAGCTGAGTGACACCAACCCGGGACACCAACCAGACTTTAGCGTTCTCTCTTGTTTTACTCTATATTCTCAATATTTTTTTAGATTTTTGAGGAAAATTTCATAACGATATCTCAACGGGAAATATTTATGGCCGTGGCTCCATTCAAGCCCAACCAGTGTGCACTGGTGGCAAAAGTAATAGAAACGTGTTGGTAAGGCTTGCTTTCTTCTCATTTTCTAAGTTAGAAATTCTAACTTATAAAAGTTCATATAAAATTGGATATAATTTTTGTTTAAAGTGTATTCTAGGACGGTAATACCAACAAGCGAGAGGATTTTTAAAAAATGTTTAAGTCTCAAAAAAAAATTATTTCTTTTTTTAGCTTTGAAAAAATTATTGAAACGCTCGCAAACTTTGCCAAAATTTTGGCTTATTCCCGTTACATTCGTATGTGAAAATGTACCTTTGGTGTTTTATGATAAATTTAACAAAAAATGTAAAAAATTTGGCTGGCCATCTAGTTTCTAACAACGCATTTAGGTAGTTATACCCGTTACTCGTAGAGTAAAAGGGTATATTGTATTCGTGCAAAAGTATGTAACAGCTAGAAGGAAGCATTTCCGACCCCATAAAGTATATATATTCTTGCTCAGGATCACTAGCCGAGTCGATCTAGCCGTGTCTGTCTGTCCGTCTGTATGTCTGTCTGTCCGTCCGTATGAACGCTGAGATCTCGGAAACTATAAAAGCTAGAGGGTTGGTATTTGGCATGAAGATTCTTGGAGTTCCTACGCAGCGCAAGTTTGTTTCCAGAAGGTGCCACGCCCCCTCTAACGCCCACAATACCTTATATACGATTTTACAAATTTTAATATTTCGGAAAAGTAAAAATGCAGTTTTGTTGTGCTAATCAATACCTATCGAAATTTTTTAAATCGGACCATTCCTTAAAAAGTTATAGCTGATCAAAGTTTATATCTCCATCTCCCTCGCACTCCCTTTAGCTGAGTGACGGGTATTAGATAGTCGGGAGACCAACATGACTTCAGCGTTCTCTCTTGTTTAAAGTCTCCATTCTGCTTTTAAGTTGTACAAGTACAGAATCGCTTTTTAAAAACTTTTGGTCATACAAAACGTCTTTTAAAATACTCTTTTTTATAAATGTAGTGTATTTTAAAGAAAAGTAGCAGTCAACTCTGCCCAAAATGAAGAAAACACGAAAAATATAGGCAATAATTTTGAGGTTATCTGCTATTTTAATGTTAAAACAAGAGAAAACGCTATAGTCGGGTGTCCCGACTATCAGTTACCCGTTACTCAGCTAAAGGGAGTGCGAGGGAGATGGAGTATAAAACTTTGATCGGGCATAACTCTTTAACGAATGCACTATGGTCCGAGCGGCCGATTTTTTGGCATAAAGTCGAAATTTGTATGTTAATGTTTTTTATTTTTGATTTTAAATTCTTAAAGTTAATAGATCATACATATACAAACTTCAAAAAAAAGCTTTAAAATCTACACTAACGCTTTTTATTAGTTTTCAAAAGTACACAATTGGTCAGCTGCTTACGTTTGTGCGAAAAAAAAAACTAATCTGTCCGGACTAAATTTAGTAAATTATGCAAATGGAAGGTTAAGGTATGTTATATTTAGTGTGTATAGTACATTTATGTGTAATCTTAGTCTTCGACCTGTGTTTAATGTGCAATTAATGTGTATTTTTATAGAAAATTAGTATTTTTTCCCTGTGTTTCGTGGAATATAACTAAAGACCCGACGTCTGCCCACAAAAACTAAGTACGCCAGCTTGCACATACAGTTACGAAAAAAATAATAGCACCACTTCGTCACAGGATCTTAGGATCTTAGGATATGTGGAAAACTGTGATTTTTATATAAGAAGTGTTTTTTATTATCTTGATTAGTATTCCACCTATTTGAAAAAATTGATACGGATATCAAAATTATTGTTAACATATACTTTTTTCAGATTTTAAGAAAAACAAGAAAGGAAGCTAGCTTCGGCCAGCCGAAGCTTATATACCCTTGCAGATAATTCCTATTATTGACTAATTTTCCGATCGTTCCTATGGCAGCTATATGATATAGTTGTTCGATATTGATAAAATTGAAATCGAAATTCGAAAACATTTAAAAAGACTCATATCCCAGAGTAGAAGAAAATACAATGAAAGTCAACGAAGCAATAATTTATTTCCTATTATATTCCCATTAATTTTCCGATCGTTCCTATGGCAGCTATATGATATAGTCGTCCGATTTTGAAAAAATTTTATTCGAAATTCAGAATTAGATAAAAAATGTCATTTCCAAAAGTAGGAGGTTCTAGGTTCAAAAACACCCAAGATATAATTTTTTTACATTTTTTTTCCCGATTATTCCTATGGGAGCTATATGATATAGTTGTCCGATCTGGCTCGTTCCGACTTATATACTACCTGGAACAGAAAGAAGACTTTTGGGAAAGTTTTAGCCCGATAGCTTTAAAACTGAGAGACTAGTTTGCGTAGAAACAGACAGACGGACAGACGGACAGACGGACAGACGGACAGACGGACAGACGGACATGGCTAGATCGACTCGTCTAGTGATGCTGATCAAGAATATATATACTTTATGGGGTCGGAAACGTCTCCTTCACTGCGTTGCAAACTTCTGACTGAAATCATAATACCCTCTGCAAGGGTATAAAAAGTAAAAAAAAGGCCGAAAAAAATAATAGCACCATTTCCGATTCTTTAAGTCAAACGTTACCATTCGCTGATATTCTTGGGTATGAAAGATATATTTTATGAGATTTAACTAAAACTAACTTTTCCTGATATCCAGACATGAAATTGATTACCATTTGGCAATACAAGGACATGTGGAAAATTTTCCAAGTCGAAAAAGAAAAAAAATCGAAAAAAAAACATATTGGATGGAAAACAGTCAAGGAAAGCGGTTCGATTGGTTAGGTTTTGGATAATCTTCATTAAAAAGGGCATAAACTGTGAAGGATAACACAGTAAAACCGAATCCTGGCCCATTTTCCCTTCCAAAATGTTATAGTGCAAAACACAAAGAATCTTAGCAAGGCCAAAACTAAACTAATATAGGTTGTTAAAATAATAGCGAATATTTAAATAATTAGAGAATGTTTCAATAAACAAATTTATAAAACATGCACTTAAAAAAAAAATCCTACCTTAAATGCGAAACATATTTACAAGGGCATAAGGCTCATAAAAAAAACTTACAAATTAATTCCCGCAAACTTATGAGAATTTGTGAAGGCAAAGTTATGTTGGGTAAGAAGAGATCCTTTTTATAAGTCAAGTGTCTTCTAAACACCTAAATTAACCAAAAACATGGTACCAAAACCATAATTTATTGTGCATGGACCTAGTATTAACATAGGCCTGTTTTTCCTTATTGAAGTAAGATCAATACGGATGGATACATCGTTCCTATGATGTAAATAGTGATCCGGTAGTAATTCGTATCTCAAACTAAATACAAAATACTTCTTAAATGAACCTTCGAGCAATAAAATCCGGCCAGGATCACCGTCAGGATAGCAAAGAAATAGTTGGAAAGTACTCAGTAAGCAATGTAAATTGACTTGTGTACTCGCTTGACCATAACACAACCAAAAATCTTCGATTTTTTTTTTAAGACAGTTTATACAGTTAATCTAAAACGTCATAAATCATTTCCGAATAAATTTGCAAATATATCATGAGTTTTGGGCCCCAATTTCTTTGTAGGTAGGGTCCTGACTTGTTTGAGCGACAGTAAGCCATTATATCCACAAATCGCAAAAGGTATTTAGACTTTAAGGGGGGAGATACATATAGAACTGCAATTTTGTCATGTTTTTCGTGATTTTTTTTACCAATAAGGGATAGTGCTGGGATTTCATAACTTGGCATGTTGATTACATTGTTCTTATATAATTTTAACCAATTTTTATTTTTTTTTAAATTTTTCAAAATGGCGGCCGTGGGAATTTTTTTGTCAGGCTATATTAAAAAAAAGTAGGCCAGCTGCGGATCGTCCACAGGTCGCTGTGTATATCCGATTTTTATGAAACCAAGTTTATTTTGTTAAGAAATAATGTAGAAACTGTCTGAACCTAACTTACATAAAATATCTGAAAAACTCTGGTTGTGGCACTCTTTCAAAGTAAAAAATATTTTTTTTCATATTTTTTTTTGTTGTTTTTGCTTAACAAAAAATACTTAACCGTACAAATTTTTACATAAAGTAGGTTCAGACAGTCGGCAATTTCATTACAAACATTTCTGTAAAAGCAGCATGATGATCGAAGCATTACTTTTTAAGATACACGATCCGCAGCTGAGGAAAACATGGTTTCGAGAAAAACGCATTCAAAGTAATGAAATATATCTACTGCACAAGGAAGGTGGGTGCCGTCATCCTGGTATAAGTTCCAAAATAGTTCGAATTTCTTCGTGAAACTTTCATGACACATTCTTAAAGAGTTGTTCTACCAATTTAAATAATAAAAAAAAAATTGAATTTTTTTTTTGTCTATATGTATCTCCCCCCTTAACCTTAGATTTAATGGTTAGCTACCGCCAACTAAAGATAAAGTTAACCATTTGTCATTTTTCTACCTTTTATTTTATTTTTAGCGAAGTGGTGCTATTATTTTTTTCGTAGTTTTTTCCAGGTTTGCAAAAAATTATAAATTATAAAGTTAACATTTCTTTTTCATATTCAAATTATGTTTAGTCTAACTATTTAAAACCCGTTTTGAAAAATTAAAAAAAGTTTAAAAATGTGAGTAGAGTGACTAGTTGAAATTTTTTTGTGTTAGTGGTGCTATTATTTTTTTCACAGCTGTATATATGTTGTTTTCATCTCTAATTAACACCTTTTCCCCGTTCGTCCTCCTAGAATATTTGGCGCAGCAACAATCGAAAATTTAATTTTTTTCGGATTGGATTTGTGTAAAAATGAGCTATTACCACTTAGAAGATGATAAAACTTCAGAAATAAATAAAACAAGAGAGAACGCTATATTCGGGTGCCCCGACTATCAGATACCCGTTACTCAGCTAAAGGGAGTGCGAGGGAGATGGAGATAAACTTTGATCAGCCATAACTTTTTAACGAATGGTCCGATTTAAAAAATTTCTTCTACATTTTGATAGGTATTGATAAGCAATCGTATATAAGCTATTGTGGGCGTTAGAAGGGGCGTGGCGCACGGCTGAAACAAACTTGCGCTGCGTAGGAAGCCCAAGAATATGTGTTGGTAATCCCAACATTCTAGCTTTTGTAGTTTCCGAGATCTCAGCGTTCATACAGGCAGACAGACGGACAGACGAACATGGCTATATCGACTCTGCTAGTGACCCTGATCAAGAATGTATATACTTTATAGGGTCGGAAACGCTTCCTTCTAGCTGTTACATACTTTTGCACGAATACAATATACCCTTTTACTCTACGAGTAACGGGTATAAAAATGTAGTTATTTTGAATCCTTCTTTGTTAAGCATTCACAAAACAAAGAAAAGGATATGTCTTCTTTAGCTTATATTTCCGTTAAAAAAATTACAAAAAATATTTTGAGTATGGGGTTTGAAAGATACAGAGTTTCACTGTTTAAATGTTTTGACAGCATTACAAAAAAAGAATTCGTTCGTCTGTAAAATAGGTTTAAAGTTTGCCAAAAACAGAATTTTTCCAAATTTAATGACATTTTTCCCAGAATCCTCACGTGAGAGAATTTTTTCAAGAGCACATTTAGAGCACTGATTACACTATGCAGCATCAAAAATTTACCTCGATGGATGCTATATTTTTGGATTCGTTACGAATTCCTTAGTTAAACTGCGTTTTTCAAAAAGTTCCCCGACGCAAGAATTCTTAGCAAAAGGACCTCAAAGTTCGAAAAATGCTGAAATTGGCCAACTTTCCGGAGCTCTCAGAGGCAAACGGATTCATGGTTTGATGCGATCTTAAAGTTTTTTAAAAGATACACTCTTTATCTTTCAAACACCATACTTAGAATAATTTTAGGATTTTTATTAAGGGAGAAACAAATTTTAGAAAACATAGTCAAAAAACATGAAAGCATACAGCTGCGGTCAGAATAGTAGTAGTGTTGCCGCCCTGTGTTTTGAAAGGTTTCTTGTTGTAATTTATCTTCTCCTGGTAATATTGTATTGATTATAATTGTACTATAAGACTAATTGGATAAGAAAAGTGATAACAACAAACTTTTAAAAACACAGGGCGGCAACACTACTACTATTTTGACCGCAGCTGTATGTTTTTATGTTTTTTGACTATGTTTTCTTAAATTTGTTTCTCCCTTAATAAAAATCCTAAAATTATTCTAAGTTTGCGGTTTGAAAGATAAAGAGTGTATCTTTTAAAAAACTTTAGCATCGAATCAAACCATGAATCCGTTTGCCTCTGAAAGCTCCGGAAAGTTGGCCAATTTCAGAATTTTTCGAACTTTGAGGTCCTTTTGCTAAGAATCCTTGCGTCGGGGAACTTTTTGGAAAACGCAGCTTAACTTAGGAATTCGTAACGAATCCAAAAATATATCATCCATCGAGGTAAATTTAAAAATCATTAAAAATGCTGCACAGTGTTATTTAAAGCAAATAGTATTTTTAAGATTTAATCGATGTAAATAAATAAAGGTTAAAATGTATTACACAGTGTAGTATTAAGAATTTGCTTGTATGGGAGGCAAAAGAGGGCGTGGTCGCACAGACTTCAAAATTTGTTTGCATGCTATTCGTTTTAAAAAAATAAAATGTGACAATTTTAAAGTCTGCAACTCAATTTTTAGAATTTATGCCAAAAAAATCGACTTTTGGACACAATAAAACTGCGTTCATACATACGGACAGACAGGCGGACATGGCTCTTGTTGTGGAAGGTGCCACGCCCCCTCTAACGCCCACAATAGTTAATATACGATTTTAAAAATTTAAATATTTCGAAAAAGTAAAAATGCAGTTTTGTTGTGCTTATTAATACCTATCGAAATGTAGAAGAAATTTTTTAAATCGGACCATTCGTTAAAAAGTTATAGCTGATCAAAGTTTATATCTCCATCTCCCTCGCACTCCCTTTAGCCGAGTGACGGGTATTAGATAGTCGGGACACCAACCCGACTATAGCGTTCTCTCTTGTTTTTAACCTATAGGGGATTGTGCTGGGAGTTCGTAACTTGGCATGTTGATTACATTGTTCTTATATAATTTTAACCAATTTTTATTTTTTTTTTATCTTTCAAAATGACGGTCGTGGGAATATTCTTGTCAGGGTATATTGAAAAAAAGTAGGCCAGCTGCGGATCGTCCACAGGTCGCTGTGTAGATCCGATTTTTATGAAACCAAGTTTATTTTGTTAAGAAATAATGTAGAAACTGTCTGAACCTAACTTACACAGAATATTTTAAAAACTCTGGTTGTGGCACTCTTTCAAAGTCTAAAATCAATTTTTTCCATATTTTTTTTGTTGTTTTTGCCTAACAAAAAATACTTAAATGTACAAATTTCTACATTAAGTAGGTTCAGACAGTGGGCAATTTTATTACAAACATTTCCGTAAAAGCAGCATGATGATCGAAGCATTACTTTTTGAGATACACGATCCGCAGCTGCGGAAAACATGGTTTCGAGAAAAACGCATTTAAAGTAGTCAAATATATCTACTGCACATGGAAGGTGGGTGCAGTCATCCTGGTATAAGTTCCAAAATATGTCGAATTTCTTCGTGAAACTTTCATGACACATTCTTAAAGACTTATTCTACCAATTTAAATAATAAAAAAAAAATGTAATATTTATTTTTTCTATATGTATCTCCCCCCTTAAGTGGAAATCTAAAAGATATTTCGATATCTCCCATAATTTGAAAGCTACATTTAAAATTAACTTTTCGATTTTAAAAATCTATACCGCTGCTCCGATCAAGATGATTTTTGGATCATTAGTTATTCTATGGCCCAAATGCTTAAGGTTAATTTTTCAAATTTGTAACATTTTTTAAATTATTTTTAACGAGTTTATTTAGATTTTGTAAGTTATTGCGTTGCATTTTGTGGGAGCCTGCCGAGAGAGCGAAACCCAGAGAGCGGATGCCAAGAGAGCGACGGCCGAGAGAGAAACAACCAAAAAAACTGATGAGGAGGAGGGTTAGTGCTGTGAGGAAAAGGGGAGGGGAAAAGGGCAATTTTAGTTTAAATTTGTTTTGGATTTTAAAAACGTATACTGCTGCTCCGATCAATATGATTTTCGATCAATAGTCAGTTCTATGGATCAAATGCTTAGGTTTTATTTTTCAAAAAAGTATTCTGGATTTTGTAGCAAGTAAGAGCCCTATTTAATTTCCGTTATGGAAAAAAAAGGAAATTACTACAAAAGCAAGGCCAAGCTCCAAGTTATCTTAAGAGTCGAACTCTGGACCAAATACGTTTGAACATACATATGTATATTTGGATATGTTTGGATTTGCTTACAATACATGTACAATACAATACATACACACAATGTGTGTGTATGTTTCTACTTGAAAGTAGATTAGGTGTTTAAATACAACAAAAATTAATAATTTCCTTTCAGGCAATGCAAAATTTGTCGAGTTTAAAATTAATAATTATCGATCAAATGTGGAATCGGAAAATAATAAGTTACTTCGCTACTTTTGTATTGGTGGCCAATCTTTTCGTGTGTGTACAAATGTTTTCGTTTCATTCAAAACAAAAAATTTTAAAGCAACAAATTCCAATTTACAAACACGTATACATATTTGTGCGCAAATTAAAATTGCATTGATAACATTGTAACTGATAGAAAGTATAAAAATGCACTACTTTTACTTAGATCATTCATTTATTATATAGCTCTGCAACAAGCCTTCTGATTGTCGCTCCTGAAGGATCTTCTAAAAAGGTTGTTTACGCGCCAATAAGAAAGTCCTGACAACCGTACTCCAAACTTATTTTAACCGAACGAAGTCGCTCCGGGTTAGCTAGTCTATGTATACACAAAAATACCCTACATGGAAAGTCACTGATGAAACACTAATCTAAAAACAAAAACACAACACATAATGACATAAAAAATACTCAGTTTTATAGTAAATACCTTTATTTTCTAAATTTATTTTAATTGTCGACCATTGGACGTGATTTAATATTAAAATGTAATTTTTTTGTTAAAGCTTATTTTCAAGCATCGTTCACTGCAACATCCACGTGTTTCTTTTGTGTTTTTTTTGTTCTCTCGTTATCCGTAGAGCGTACGAATGAGAGAAACCAAAAATGAAATTACAGTTTGTTTTATTGCTCTGTTAGGAAATATTTTTAAAACAAAAAGTCACCAATTTCAGACTTTTGTTTTTTTTATTTTTGGCCTATGAAATCAACCACTGTGCGACGTAAGGATTCTTAGCAAAAGGACCTCAAAGTTCGAAAAATGCTGAAATTGGACAACTTTCCGGAGCTCTCATAGGCAAACGGATTCATGGTTTGATTCGGTGTTAAAGTTTTTTAAAATATACACTCTTGATCTTTCAAACCCCAAACTTAGAAAAATTTTAAGATTTTTATCTAGGTAACTGGGGAAAAAAGCGGATTTTCTGGATTTTTTTTGGCCAAATGAAGAAGCCAATCGAAAATTTGTAAACTACGTTTTATTATATTAGGTCCGAAGTACAAAATAAAATTTTTTTCGAATAAATCGAAAACAAAATGGCGGCTGTGCAGCATTTCTTCGTAGGCCCTTTTTTGTTGAAGGGGGTCCATGGCCGGACACCTAACAACCTTAATTTTTGATCTAAAAAAAAAATTTGGTTGGTTTCTATACATTAACAGCTATCGACAGACGTAGGATTTTTTCGATATATTGATTTTTTGCAAAATGGTGAGTGATTGAAAAAAAAGTAGAATTTTTTCAAATAAAAAACGTCACAAAATTGTTGATAAAAAAAGTAAGCAAAATAAAAAAAAATCCTACGTCTGTCGATAGACATAGGTATTTTGAATATACTGTAAAAAATTGAGATCGATCGGTTAAGATTTGTTCGAGTTATGTGGCCGGCCGCCTCAAAAAAAGTGGTTTTGAGAAAAACGCGTTTAAAGTTTTAAGGTGCCCGGGATATACATGTGAGGCATCGCCGCAGAATGGAAAATTTCGACACTTAGACACTTTTGCCGGACTCTATCTTTTGGTATGTTATTTTTAAGACCCTAAAGCATTTTTTAAGCGAAAAAAAAATTTTCGATTTTTTAAAAATTCTACCTAGATGTCCCCCCTTAAACTACCTAAATGCGTTGTTAGGAACTAGATGGCCAGCAAAATTTGTACATTTTTAGTTAAATTTATCATAAAATACCAACGGTACATTTCTACGAACGTTTCTATTATTTTTGGGACTTAAATTTTTTTGTATTCTCTGGCTTATTCTTAATTACGCTACTAAAATATACTTTACAAAAAATTATAACCGAATTTGTATCAGCTTTTATTAGTAAGAAAATGAGAAGAAAGCAAGCCCTACCAAAACGTTTTTGCCACCAGTGTATCTCATTCTGGTAATATTTTATGGAATATCATTTTACTGTTGGTCGGATTGGAAAAGGAAAATTACAACAACCAACTTTGAAAAACGAAGGGCGGGAACATTATTACTACTTTGACCGCAGCTGTATGTTTTAGCGTTTTATGTCTACTTTCTTATATTTTTTTCAGCCTTAAAAAAATTTTAATATTGGCATACAAAAATCAACTCACCTTGCGATTTCTATAAAAACTGGTTAGATGGATTTAATTCAAAAACCATCGACTAATTTTTATAGCCGATACTTTCGGCTTTCGGCTATCACTTTCAAAAAAGGAGTTTTTCGGTGTACACTGTATCTCAGACAAAAGTGATCGGATTTCCATTTTGCTTTTAAATTTCGCTTAAACGAAATGAACAATTCTGATAGGTGGCGAAATGCGCTTTAATATCTGAGTATTTGATGGTCGAGACACTCGACTATAGCGTTCTCTATTGTTATACTCTTGCAGGGGTGAGGTGATAACAGAACACTGTTAAAACTGCTTTAAGGATTACGAGGCCCCTTCCCTCAAGTCCCACGGAGTTAGAAGATGAGTTGATAACTGATTTATTCTAAAATAGATACAATCTTATATACCACTTAGATAGGGCGGAAGTTTAGTGAAACGATTAATGGAATGGGTTGTATTCAGGAGTAGGTCAATTTGTTTTGACAGCATGATCATGTTGAGCAACACTGAGTACGAACGTTGATTATGATTTGATAACTGATTTATTTTAAAATAGATACAATCTTATATACTACTTAGATATGGCAGAAGTTTAGTGAAACGATTAATTTAATGGGTTGTATTCTGGAGTAGGTCAATTTGTTTTGACCGCATGATCATGTTGGGCAACACGGAGTACGAACGTTGGTCATGTTGAGCAACGAACATGTTGAACACGAAGATGAGGAAACGGTAGAACACCGTCTCTGCTTCTGCCCAGCTCTATAAAAACTCAGAATGAAACACTTAGGAAACCTCTTCATCAATGATATATCCGAGGTATCGGGGATAACCTTCACAAATCTTTATTCGTTCATGAAATCTTCCAGGTGGGAGACAAGCTAATAAACCAATTTCTAAGGTTGAAAGCTCCAAGATACGGGACCCAAGAAGGAGAGATCCTACGGTATCATAAGGGGGGAGATACATATAGAAAGAAATACAAATTAAATTTTTTCTTATTCAAATTGGTAGAATGACTCTTTAACAATGTGTCATAAAAGCAGAGGTGTAAACCCATATTATTTTGGCAAGGGTTCGGGGTTCAAACCTAATCGACAGATAAGATTCCGGTTTGCGAACCGGTTCATTAATGAGTCGGAGTAGGGTTCACGTTTGAACCAGGGTTCAAATAGAGATTTTTTTAAAAAATAAATAATAAAGTCAACATTTAATTCCAAGTAGTTTCACTCAGATATGTTTCATAACATTAGGACTTATAAGTTAAGTTTCAAGATTTATGATTTATAAAGTGTTCTTTCACATGATCAATTAAATATGTTTAATACGTTTTTTTTAGCATTCCGCATGGAAAATCTTCTATAGCCTATTCTTAGAGCCGTTTTCTCGTCCGTACTTTAATTTGCCTGCCGGCACAACGGAGCTATAAATAAAAAATGGTTTACTCGTCCTTATGTTAGCGCAGGTAGCGACAAATTTTGTCGGGGTACTTCATCCACCCTTTAAATTTGTGCGGGTGGATTTGTTCGGACATTTGCAAACGTTGCCAGACATTCGAGCGTTGTCAATCGGTTCCCCGCTTACTAAATAATTTGTTGGTCTTCAATCTTCGTGGTAATTAATGAGTCAGATTGCAGTCAAACTGAGGCAAATGGTTCAAATCGCGGTTAAGGGGGCAAATTTGACATCGCGAAATTTTTAAGAAATAATGGAATTGTAGAAATCAAAGAAGAACAAAGAGAGTGCAAGGAAGGTGAAGATATAAAACTTTGATGGGGCAAAACTTTTTAACGAATGGTCCGATTTAAAAATTTTCTTCTACATTTCGATGGGTATAACTAAACACAACAAAGTTGCATTTATATTTGTCCGAAATCTTTAAAAATGTGGGCGCCAGACGCATTTTAAAATCGTTTGTGGGCGATTGAGGGCGTTAGAGGGGGCGTGGCTCTCGTCCAAAAAAATAATCTTTCTAGTTTTTTTAGTTTCCGAGATCTCAGCGTTCATCCAGACGAACAGACGGACATGGGTAGTTCGACGCGGCTAGTGATCCTGATCAAAAATACATATATACTTTATAAGGTCGGAAACGCTTCCTTCTCCCTGTTACATACTTTTGCACGAATACAATATACCCTTTTACTCTACGAGTACAAATAATAAACATACAAAAATGTGGACCTCCGCGTTAAAGAGCTATAAAAGCATTTTTATATCATGGGAAAGGGTTGCAATAATCACAAAATTCTATTTCATTTTAAATCAAAAGATTGGTGGCTAAAGAGATCAAAAAAATGTTATACAAATAATCTCTTTTACACTGTGAAGAGTCGTAAAATGACTCTCAGAAGACCCATATTTGTAGCCATGTAATACCCATATTTGTAGTCATGTAAGACCCATATTTGTAGCCATGTAAGGCCCATATTTGTAGCCACGTAAGATCATGTAAATATTAGCCCTATAAATCCCAGCCACGAAGCCAAAGTATTTGTAAGTACTGTAACGAACTGTTTTCAACTGTTGGATCGCTACGTAAACGCCGCGACTAGCTCAGAGATATTGTGTGTTCGTCCCACTAAATTTTTATTGCGTGACTGCCCGTGATCCAAGAAAATGCAGTGATATCCGATTGGGACAGTTCGGAAAACTTTATTAAGGGGGGACATCTAGGTAGAATTTTTAAAAAATCGAAAATTTTTTTTTCGCTTAAAGAATTATTTAGGGTTTTAAAAATAACATACCAAAAGATAGAGTCCGGCAAAAGCGTCTAAGTGTCGAAATTTTTCATTCTGCGGCGATGCCTCACATGTATATCCCGGGCACCTTAAAACTTTAAACACGTTTTTCTCGGAACCACAAATCTTAACCGATCGATCTCAATTTTTGAAAGTATATTCAAAATACCTATGTCTATCAACAGACGTAGGATTTTTTTTTTATTTGGCTTACTTTTTTTTTTATCAACAATTTTGTGACGTTTTTTATTCGAAACAAGAAAGGAAGTTAACTTCGGCAGGCCGAAGTTTATATACCCTTGCAGTTATAATAAATACTCAATGTTGGTAACACTTGTTACATTTTTAAGGATTGTTGCTAGCTTCAGTGATATTAAAAAAATTTCACGTACTCAGCCCCCACACCACGTCAAGGCCACAATCCACGAGGGGGAAATTATTATCATTTATATATGCAATTTTTTAAGACTCTGTAGATAGACAGAAATAAATAATTTAAGAATATCATACAAATACATATCTACAATACGCTATACACAATTAAATTTTTATTACAATTTTTACCATTTTTTTTACAATTTTTATATTTATTTAAAATACCTACTTACAAGCTATACTTAAAAAAAAGTCCATCGTGGTGGCTATATGGGGTCTCATAGGTAATGGCAAGAGCTTGTGGAATTCGAGAATCTGAAAATATCCAATCAATTTGTGTTAATTGTTTGGTTGTGGGAGAATTATTTATTGAAAATAGGTCATAGGCATTCAAATGTTCCTCCAGAATATCACTCCCTGTGGATCTGCAAATATTAAAATCTCCTAATATTACTACTTTAGTATTATCCATTCTACGTACCTTTTCGACGTCAGATTTAATTTCATTTCGAAATCTTGCAACAGGAAATCCGGGACTCCTATAAACAATTATAAATGACGTGTCAAGGTATTTAAATGCAATCGATTGATACGTTGCCCTTGGGTTTGGAGACTTCTTTGTCTCAAACAGAAATACTACATTTTGCGAAATGTTTTGCTTAGCTTGAGTATTCCGTTCTTCCCAATACCATTCAAACGATTGCTATCAATTATTTTTATAATGTCGAAATCCCTTAAATTGTACTGTTCTTGTGGAAGAGTCCATGTTTCAACAAAACATAAAAAGTTCGCAGAACAAATAATGTTGTCGTTGGCAACATCTTCGCGATGAGCGCTCTGCTGCAACCTACATAGAGCGGTGCTCGCTTAATGCCTCTTTTAAGATGCACTGCGACTTTGCTGTAGGTTGCTCGCTTAGATGGTAATAGCCTCAGCAGGAACAACTGGAAATTGTTTTCGATCAATAGAGGAATGCCCCGAAGTTCCGCATTGGAATACTCGGGCCGTTTAAAAAAAAAAAGTCCAGTCTGGGTGATCATTTCCTCGAACTTTTGACCTAGCTATAGTACCGACAGTGGCATCTGTAAACTTAATCCACAGTCCAGTTACTAATAATGAGCCGTTAACCATACTGTTATCAATTCGCATTAATTGACCAGTTGTCCCATTTACAAGTCCGTCAATTGTGTCAATGTTGACGGTAACCATATATTTTGCTGTTGTCTTCAGGTGTAAAATATATGGTAGACCCTGAGTTTCAGAGGTCTTCATGTTTTGGGCATGTCTAAGAGTTGATTCTCGACTTCTTTCAGACATATTAGCTGCTTTAACTGTATCTACTGCAGTTGACACAAATTCTTCAGTCCTAATTTGGGCAAGCTTAAGGGAGTTGTAATTGTTAGCATTAGAACCGAATAAATGAATTGCGTCGTCAGGAACTTCGGTTACTGGAAGAACTCTTGTCCTGAAAAGCTCAATATCGGCCTCTGACATATTTGCCTCAGACATATTATTCAAAGCTAAAGCAAAAGCGTGGTCGTCACGTTGCCGCATTATTTCCGTTAGCTCGAAAAACTTAAAATTATTCCAAAGGCCAGCTCCTGCCAGAACATTATATGGATTGGATGCATCCCCTGCGAATATCCAACGATCTCCAACTGGGCTAAGCTGCTTTAGATCTCCAAACACTGTTATAGACTTGCCCCCAAAGATATATCAAGATATATCTTGACTTCTAAAAATTTGGCGAAGTCTTTGATCTAAGTATCCAAGCATTTTGGATCCGACCATTGAGATCTCATCTATAATAATTAATTGGATATCAATCAACTTGCAATGCATTGTATTTAAAGTGTCATTGCTTAAGGGTCTTAAGGGACCAGATGATTGATTAACGGGAAGGGAGAAAACTAAATGAAGCGTTAGTCCCCCAATCCCAAAAGCTGCTTTTCCAGTAGGAGCACAAAGTAAAACCTTTGCGGAATCTGTTGCCCCAGGAAGTTTATTTGCTCGCCAAGTTATAGACTGAAATATTGTAGAAGTCAATCTGTTTTTTCCCACTCCGGCCCCTCCACCAACATATTCATAAAATGTTTTTTTGGCTACAACATTGTGCATTACGTGAGCGTAATACTGGCGTTGCTTAAAGTTGAGAGAACGGGTAAGCGAGCAAAGGTTATCGTCAGATACCATCGGAGGAAGTCTAATAAAAGGAAGTTCGCCATCTTCTAGATTATTTGCAGCATTGTCATCTTGGAGTACATTTACGTTTTGTCCGACGTCAGGTACTGCCAAAGCCCTGAACTCTTCATCAAGGTATTGAGAGGCTGGCCCCTCTGGAAGGGGGCCATTTTCTTCTCTATCAACATTTTGCAGATCTTGAAGAACTCTCTCTAACTCCATGTCGTCAAACACATCATACTGCTCTTTGTTGCGTCTAATAATTTCAAAATTATTTCTAAATGTGCTTTCCATATCGTTTGAAATGAGTTCGGTCTCTTCACTTCTCAACGGCAAGAAGAGCATTACGTGCTCCCTAAAATAATCTGATGGAGAAGAGTTTAGACTGAATCGAACCCAACTAAGAATTAGGGCATGATTGCGTCTTTTGACACTTCCAGTCCCGTCCAGCATTTGGTAACTTTGTGCAGCAACGTTATTTTCTTCGTCTGCATCAAAGTCGATTGGTTCGTCATATTCTTCGTTTGACTGTTCCGATCGTGCATTTGACTTGGAGTATTTGAACCAAGCCGCAAATTCCGCAAGACATAACGACTCTAGTTGTTCATGTCTTTGCACGTATCGATCAAGTAAATTTCGCTCAAAAATATCTGTTGAGTTTTCGGGTAGCTGTTCTAATTCTCTGTTAGATCGCACTATCCGCACCCTTTTATCTGGATGGCAAGTATTGATGAAAATATTTCCTTCACTAGCCTCAGACATGTGTAGCCCTAAAATGTTGTAAGCTGCTTCTTGGGCAGATATTTCTGTAGCGTTAATAAACTTGCTCCCTAAATGCTAGAATTTTCTTTTGACGGAAACATTTCCATGGGTCATTTCTGTCATTGCTTCTCGAAGCAGTTGCGACACGCCCCGGTTGGATTTATTTATGTAGTTAATTATGTAGCTACAACAGGCGTAAGCATCTAGGATAAATTGAATATCCATGTTTGCTTTATGCAAGCCTAAAATATTTCTATTATAAGCATTTAGCAACCTATCAGAAAACTGGCGACGAAGAAATACTTGGGGCTTTTTTAAGCTATATCGAATGGCGAACTTATACTCCTCATATTCAAGATGGCTTCGGCAATATTCAAAATTATTAAACATGGCCGTTTCTTCTTCGGAAACAGTCTTTAAAAGCTCTTTAACTTTCTTAAATATTTCTTTATATTCGTCAACTTTTTTTCTTCAAACGGATACAAAACCAGTGTTTCAGGCATTGGTGGGTATGGCATATTGAAGCGACAAAATTGTTGTCCTCGCAGTTCCCTTAAACATGAAGCACTGTGCTTATGGCGCTGATATTGAATTACTTCTTGCAATTCAGGATCGTCCCCGCTGGCAGTAATAAACCGATCTATAAAGCAGGCGACCTCTTCGGCGTTTTCGGGTCCTTCTAGTTTTGGGGCACCAGAAAACCAGTACATGCCATGAGAGTGCGGCGATCCTCTGTGCTGGAACTCGATCCTCCAATAATAATGAACCAGTCTTAATTCACCAAATATCTCTGAGCTTTTGAACAATTTCATTAATTGTCGGAACCTGTAGTCCAAGTACCGGGAGCATGTTACTGGGTCTGAGCGGATTAATCTAGCTTTTTCTGCGCTAGAAAGAACTGCCGCCTCCTCCTCACTAATGTCTCTGTTATCCAATAAAAGAACTAAAAGCTCGTTCCATTTAGATTCAGCAGCAGAGAGGGTTATAAAAAATGTAGGCAACCCAAATTGTCTAATCATGGCTATAACTTTCTCCCAGTGGGCTGGAGCTGAACGGAGGCCTTTTATAATGTGAAATCATGATGTTGTACAAGATTGTCAACAAATGAATTATCCCTCACATTTGCAGCAGTTACGGTACCTGATTTTTTTCGTAGGGCAATTGAAATAGAACTTTGCATTTCATAAAATTTGTACATGTAAAGGACTTTGGGTACTACAGCGCAACGACAGTCGTAAAAACGAATTTGCGATCTTGCTTTTCTTGCATAGGTCGAATTTCCCGCAAGAAATAGTTGGGAAGGAAAGTTCTTCTGCGTCGTCGTCAAGGGTTAAGTTGGTTGGATTGCGGCCTTCTCCAGGGGCCATAGCAATACGCTGCAGTCCAGTATCATCGTTTTCCAATAGCGTTTCATGACCTCCGGGATTTAAATCTCCTTCTTGTTGGTCATTTGCCTGAGACTGAGAACGTTGACGAAGAAGCTGTTCTACAACTTCTCGATCAGATTCATCTGCGATGAAAGGTATCTCTTCTTCGGCTCCCATTTGATTGAGCCAATCACCGTCAAAGGAAATGTTGTGTTTTCTTTAGAGCTCAGTGTTAACCAAGTATCGCACAACCTCAATGACCCGAGCGGGTCGAATAGTTTCCGTCATAAAATTATGAGAATACTCTAACTTTCTTTTTAAGTGAACCTGGATTACATGGGTTGAATCAAAGGTGCGCGGGAGTGCGCTTACAGTATCAGGTACTGAAATTGGAACATTTACTACAGCGCCTCTTATTCCGCATTGCCTTTCATACCCAAGGGATATGAGGCGCTCCTCAAGACATGTCAAATTTTTAAAACATTCCGGTATCTCTGGAAAGTCGTAGCCATTAGAGAGACAAAGGGATGGTATCCTACCTTTGGAAACGCCTTGACGACATGTGCTGCAAAATTGATGTTTGCCGGACGGACTCGGAAACTTTCTATTTAAATAAAAGGCATTGTCTACACTAAGGTTGGGGTAAGTACGTATGTTCAAACCACTTACCTGGGATGGAAACCACGTTCCTCCACAGCACGTACAAAACTTTGTTGGTCCTTCCTTAATGTTTCGAAGATATTGTTCCCTCGCAGTAGCTCGACTCCTCCGTCTCTGGCGTTCCCGTTCTCTCGTTCATCCTCCGAAAGTTGTGCTCTTGCGTCATTATTGCGCTGTGACTGCCTTGAAGATTCCGCCTGTCGATTTTGTGAACTGGACCTATATGTGAGAAGTCGTTCGTCAGCCATTTCCTGAATTTGTTGTTCCCGAAGTCTTCGCTGCAGTATTTCTCAACTGCTCTCGTCGTCGCTCTTCCGAATTCGACCTGACAATTGCGTGGGCTCTGGCATCCCGTGCGCGCTCTGGTCCTCGATTCTCCTCGATCGATCTCCAGGTAGCGTGATCAGCAGTATTTCTCAACTGCGCTCGTCGTCGCTCTTCCGAATTCGACCTGACAATTGCGTGGGCTCTGGCATCCCGCGCGCGCTCTGGTCCTCGATTCTCCTCGATCGATCTCCAGGTAGCAAGATCAGCAGTGTTTCGTGACTGCTCTCGTCGTCGCTCCTCGGAATTCGACCTGACTATTGCGCGCGCTGCAGCGTCTCGTGAGCGCTCGGGTCCTCGATTTTCCTCAACCGATCTCCAGGTAGCGTGAGTTGCAGTGTCCCGCGAGCTCTCGTTGGCTCGAATCCTTTCACTACGCCGTCTATGAGAGCGTGCAGCGGTATTTCGCGCACGAGCTTCTTCTGCAACTTCCAAATTACTCGCTCGGGTAGAGGCAACATGCTGCGCATTACGGGCTCTTATTTGTGAGCCATTTCGAGCATATTGGGAACGGCTTCGTATAAGCGCAGCTTGGCGGCGCTGCTCTTGAGATAAAGATGATATGCGCGGCATACTCTTTATTATGCTGTTAACAAAATAAATGTATAAAAGTAAATGGGTTATGAACAATGATATGATTACTTTTATAAAACCTATAAATTGTCAGAGAATTACAACAGACCATCTCTATAAATTGCTAGAACAATAACGACATTGAAATCTCTTTCGTCGGAATTTTGATGAAACAATTTAACGGTTTGTTTTAATTATTTGATAAATTGTTAAAGGTTTAGTATAATTTATGAGAAATACTTACCAAATGAAAAAGTATAATAATACTTTATTATTTTAAGTTTGTTACACACTTCTTTCACTTTTCACCTTATACTTTTTGGTGTATATTTAATCAACATTCACTTTAGACTTTTTATGGATTTATATGCACTTTTCACCCTCTACTTTTCGGTGGATTTTCACTCACTGTTCACCTTATACTTTTTTGTGGATTTTTATTCACTGTTTACCTTATACTTTCGGCGTATTTATATTAGCTGAGCAAAACACACACACAATAAAAAATACTGCACGTGGTATACGTTGTCACTCGGCAACTGTTATTCACAGACAAATCCGGGGATTAGGATTTCGAGTCAATATATAGGTTTCCATTATACCTGTTATCGACCTTCCGGTTACTTTTTTAAGGCGGCCAATACCTAATTCTGTGAACCATTCATAGGTATGAAAGGTAGAATAGGCTGATTGTGTAATTCAAGGATTAATTGCATTCATACCTGGTTTATATCTTCGTGCTGACCCTTTTACGGTTAACTCTGTCATGTTAAGTTGGGTAAGCAGGTGTAAACAGGTAGCGCACCTTAAAATGTTAACACGTGTGAACAGGCTTCATGTTATTAACAGATTTGAAAACGTATAATTCAGGTATGCCCTTTATAATATGGCAATAATAACAACAATTTCATCTGCAGCTAAACGAAAAAAAACACGAACACGGGTTTCTTATCTTACATACATTTACATATACATATACATTTTTCCGTCCTTCATATGGCAGACATATAATATAAATTTTTGTATATATACATATATCATATAGATTTTTATAAAATTTTATTCGTATGTCTGAAATATTTAAAGTATTCTATATACCAGGATAGAAAACATTATCTTCCAAAATAACGATTTTATAATTATTTTCCTATCATTTCTTATTAATTTTCCGATCGTTCCTATGGCAACTATATGATATAGTATAGATAATATTAAAATCGAAATTCGGAAATATTTAAAAAGAGTCATATCCCAGATCAAAAGAGAATACAGAAAAAACCAACGAAGCAATAATTTATTTTATATTATATTCCCATTAATTTTCCGATCGTTCCTATGGCAGCTATATGATATAGTCGTCCGATTTTAAACAAATTTTATTCGAAATTCAGAATTAGATAAAAAATGACATTTCTAAAAGTAGGAGGATATAGGTTCAAAAACACCCAAGATATAATTTTTTTACACTTTTTTCCCGATTATTCCTATGGGAGCTATATGATATAATTGTCCGATCCGGCTCGTTCCGACTTATATACTACCTGCAAAAGATATAAGACTTTTGGGAAAGCTTTAGCCCGATAGCTTTAAAACTGAGAGACTAGTTTGCGTAGAAACGGACAGACGGACATGGCTAGATCGACTCGTCTAGTGATGCTGATCAAGAATAAATATACTTTATGGGGTCGGAAATGTCTCCTTCACTGCGTTGCAAACTTCTGACTGAAATCATAATACCCTCTGCAAGGGTATAAAAATGTTACTTTTTTTTCATTCACTCACCATTTTGCAAAAAATCAATATATCGAAAATATCCTACGTCTGTCGATAGCTGTTGATGTATAGAAACCAAGCAAATTTTTTTTTTTTAGATCAAAAATTAAGGACGTTAGGTGTCCGGCCATGGACCCCTTTCAACAAAAAAGGGCCTACGAAGAAATGCTGCACTGTCGCCATTTTGTTTTCGATTTAGTCGAAAAAAATTGTATTCTGTACTTCGAACCTAATATAATAAAACATTGTTTACAAATTTTCGATTGGCTTCTTAATTTTTTTTCCCAGTTACCTAGATGTCCCCCCTTAAGTTTTTCTTTTCGCTGGAACT
>JBAMCJ010005415.1:0-11935 GCA_037075205.1 Drosophila prostipennis | reverse complement strand
TCCTGAACAAAAGACATAAAATCTTTAATTTGTAATATGAAAAATATAAACATGAATAAATAATAATAATAATTGGGAGTTTTCATTTTATGTAAATGTTTCTACATTTTTAAATATTTTAATATAAAGTGGTTTTAGTCTCTATATATTTCTATTTTATTTAACCTATAATTTTTGTTCTCTCTCTCTCTCGCTTTCGCTCTCTCTCAAATGCTTTGCCTGTCACAAAATATCTGAGGCAACAACACAAGCAAACCCAGCAACAAAACTAAAGACCTTTTGTAGAAGACCTTTTGTTGTTTTGCTCACCTACTGACTGTCAATATATGAGCGACGAACGATTTTGTTCGTATCGAGCGGTCAGTTGGGGACCGATCCGAGTGTTCCGGTCAACCGAAAACCCGAGACCGAGAGCCCGAACGAAACTAAAAAAGGGTTGTTGCTCAGACCCTGAGCTAGACATTCTCAATTTTGGGGTCTTTCAACTGAGCAGCCCGATTAGAAAAATTCGGTTGACCGTTTTTTACGAGCTCTGCCTCTTTCAGATTCCCTTGATATAAAACATGTCCGATGGCTCGTTTAACGCTCCTTACTAGTCGTTCCCAGCATCCCCCTTGGTGAGGGTTAAGGGGGCAATTGAATAGCCATTCGATATTTTCGGTCGCCATCTCGTCGGCGATCTTATTATGGTCGAGCTTTTAAAGTCCCTCTCTCAGTTCTCGGGCGGCGCCCACCAAGTTGGTTCCATTATCAGAGCGGATTCGGACGGGTTTTCCACGACGTGCCATGCATAATTTGCAGAGTTCTCACGCAGGTATCAGTAGTCAGGCCTCTTACTATTAGGAAAGGTCCCATGTAGTCGATGCCTACATAAGAGAAGGGGCGCACAAACGGGGAGAGTCTATCACGTGTAACTTGCCCCATTTGGGGATTCTTTGCGGAAATTCTTTGTATCTGACATATCTTACAATCTCTTGCGGCCCTACGAACTGCCCGGCGGCAGTGCGGTATGTAATACTTTCGGCGTAACTCGGCCATGATAGTGTTTTCGTTCTGGTGGTTCCATTTCTCGTGATATTGGTCGACAATTAACTGGGTTACGTAGTTTTTCTTAGGTAACAGAATCGGGCGTCTAGTTCCCTCCTCGACGGCAATGGCATTGTTAATGAGGCCGTTCATGCGTATCACTCCCTCTTGGTCCAGCATTGGCGAAAGCTTCCACAGTTGACTGCTCTTCCCGATTGTGTCGCCACGTATCAGGGCTTGACGTTCATCAAGGTAGTCCAGGTCCTGAATGTGGTGGAAAATTATTGTCTCAGCCTTATTGATTTCCGCAACCTCCAGGAAGGGTTTCCTAATGGTTTTTCGACGGTAAACCCACGCGACGACTCGTACCAATCTTGTGAATGAGGAAAACCTTTCCAACAAATTCTTGATCTCAACATTGACGGTATCGGCTGGAACTTCCTCGCTGACAGGAAGAATAAGTTTGGGTCGCAGTTCCAGCTCTGTTGTGCTTATGATCGGGTCCCCATATTGTGATTCCCAGGTGTTCTCTTGGAGAAACCTCGGACCCTTAAGCCAGAACGATTCCCTCGTTGTTTTTCTAATTTTGGTCCCGAAATCTGCGGGATTCTCCGTGGTCGGTATCCAATTCCATTCGTCGATTGAGGTCGTTTCCAGAATCTCGTCGACTCGGTGTGCAACATGTGGTTTGTATCTCCTATGGTCAGATCTTATCCAGGCCAGTACGGTTTTCGAGTCTGACCACATGCAGACGCGTGTCGGCTGAACGTCGTGGCCTTGCAAAATGGTATTTCTTAATCAAACTCCTAACACGGCCGCCTGCAGCTCGAGCCTGGGCACCGTGGAGAGTTTCATCCCATTATAAACGCTTTGGTCCATCCGAATTCTGTGGGTATGCGCCAGTAGCCGACCGCTGCATAGGCAAGCTCGCTCACAGAATATGTGCAACTCGACCGAGGCGAAGAAGAAATCCACTCCGTAACACCGCGGTACGCTGATTTGGCTGACCTCGGTCAGGCGACTTAGCCATCGATTCCATTGCTCTAGATCATCGTCTCCTATAGGTTGGTCCCACTCCGTTTTCTTTTGCCAAATCGATTGGAGAAGTAGCTTGGCCATCAGGGAGTATTCGGATAAGAATCCGAACGGATCAAAGATTGACATTGCGACTCGAAGTACTTCTCTCTTCGTGGGTGTTTTGGATTCTGCAAATAGTCTTTTATCAATTTTTTGGAACGATAATGAAAACCCAAACTCATCGCTGTTCGTGCGCCAAATCAATCCCAATACCTTTTGGTAGTAAGAAGAATCTCTTTTGTCGAGGCGCACAGAATCACACACACCTTCTGCAAATACTTTATTAAAGGTGCTGGAGTTGGAGACGAACCTCTTTAGCTCGAAGCCACCCCGCCTATGGATTTCGACTATCTCTCTACTGATCCTCACTGCTTTATCCTCAGATGCGAAGCAGTGCACTAAGTCGTCTACATAATGGTTCTTAATTATGGCGTTAACAGCTTCTGGAAAGACCCGCTCGTATTCAAGTGCATTTCGGTTCTTAACGTACTGGGCTGAGGCTGGCGAACATCTGGCTCCAAATGTCATTACCTGCATTTCGTATACCTTAATATCGTCGGACAGAGATTTTCTCCAAAGAATTCGTTGGGCAGGCCGGTCTTCTTTGCGTATCATGACTTGGTGAAACATTTCAGCTATATCGGCACACACACCGATCCTTTTCTGTCTAAACTTCATTAAGACCTCAATCAACGACTGACATTAGTCTGGTCCATTCATAAGCACTGAGTTCAAGGACACCCCTTCCGTTTCTGCTGCCGCATCGAAGACGATCCTCAATTTGCCTGGTTTGTTGCAGTCTTGGACTCCGAAGTGGGGGAGGTACCATTCATTCTTGGCGGCCACCTTCATCTCGTCCGCATTCATTTCCTTGATGTAGCCCTTAGTCTCGTACGATTCCATTAGGCGGCTATATCTTTCGTAGTACTCTGGATCTGACTTGAATTTTCGTTCAAGGGAAAGCAGTCTCTTAAGGGCCATGTTTTTGCTTTCAGGTAGGACAACATCATCTGCTGCCCACAGCAATCCCGTCTCGAACCTTACGCCTACGCGCCGAGTTGTATTAAATAGCAGGTGTCTAGATCTTTCAGTTTCTTGACCCTCTAGATGCTTAGTGGCTTGTCGGGCGTCTAGCTCGGAATTTGTGATGTAGTCCTGTACCAATTTCTCCAATTGATCATTCCGGCAGTGACCGGCGAGATGCGCTCCGTTTTTCGGGTCGGGCTCCTTAAAACATTTTCCGAGCACGACCCAACCTAGCTTGGTTCTGGTTACGGCCGGTCACCAACGTTTAGTCTGGCCAGCATGCAAGCTGGGCGGCGGAAGTCTCCTGAGCTGGTGTGTACCGTAGCCGAGCGGACCTGGCCGTCGCTTCCTTGTATAATGGCTGTGATTCTTCCCTTCTTCCACTGCGAACGATGAACAGTTCCGTCGCAGACGATGACGACGTCTCCTACCTTGAGTGGTGATACGGGCATATACCATTTCGTCCGCCGGCAGAGGTCTGGGAGATATTCGTTTAGCCACTTGCGCCAAAACGAGTGTGCGTGTTGCTGGACGATGCGCCAATCCTTCCTTGTGGACTGATAGGCCTCCTCCTGCGGATGTGGTGTCTGGGTAGTGTTGGCAGTACCTAAAAGGAAGTGATTAGAGGTTATCGGGTCGTCTGATGGGTCATCTAGAGCAATATGTGTGAGCGGCCGGGAATTTACTATATTCTCAGCCCTGCACATTAGACTGTATAACATATCCTCTTTCCAGAGCTCGTAAAAAAAGGTCTCATTGTGCTTGTTGTCAGAAAAAAACCCCTCACATACTGACCCCATACGAAGCTGTTAGAGAGAGACCCTAAAATTTTGTTTGCCTTAGACTTGCTCTCTGCTCAACCGGTGACAGATTTCGTTTGTTCGGTCGGGTCTGTGCTCACCCGAGACCCTTTTCGTCGTTAATACTCGGAAAAGGTCTTTTGAACATGTATGTGTGCTTCTCGTATAGCTCGGTAAAAATTTTTGCTCTCTTATAGCTGGATAAAAATTTGAAGGCTCTTTCCTCACCGAGCAGCCTTAATGATTCTCAGGGGTCTCTTTTTTCACCATTCTGGATGGTCAAACCTATACACGGAAATTGAAAATTGTACTTTGTTTCATGGTCGCCTACCATTAATGACCAACAAAATTAATTTTTATGGCTAAAATTTATGTCACCTTATTTGAAGATAGTTGCGAAAGTTGTGCTAGTCCCACCTGCATAACATGCGCGGATCCACGGGGGGTGATATGGGTGATATATCACCCCCCACTCGGGTGAAAAATAATTGAAAATTGTTCTGATATCACCCCCCACAAAAAAAATCCTAGATCCGCCACTGCTGCATAACAAATATCAGAGGAAAGGTCATTTTCGGCACTTAATTTCATCCTGAACAAAAGACATAAAATCTTTAATTTGTAATATGAAAAATATAAACATGAATAAATAATAATAATAATTGGGAGTTTTCATTTTATATAAATGTTTCTACATTTTTAAATATTTTAATATAAAGTAATTTTAGTCTCTATATATTTCTATTTTATTTTACCTATAATTTTTGTTCTCTCTCTCTCTCGCTTTCGCTCTCTCTCAAATGCTTTGCCTGTCACAAAATATCTGAGGCAACAACACAAGCAAACCCAGCAACAAAACTAAAGACCTTTTGTAGGAGACCTTTTGTTGTTTTGCTCACCTACTGACTGTCAATATATGAGCGACGAACGATTTTGTTCGTATCGAGCGGTCAGTTGGGGACCGATCCGAGTGTTCCGGTCAACCGAAAACCCGAGACCGAGAGCCCGAACGAAACGAAAAAAGGGTTGTTGCTCAGACCCTGAGCTAGACATTCTCAATTTTGGGGTCTTTCAACTGAGCAGCCCGATTAGAAAAATTCGGTTGACCGTTTTTTACGAGCTCTGCCTCTTTCAGATTCCCTTGATATAAAACATGTCCGATGGCTCGTTTAACGCTCCTTACTAGTCGTTCCCAGCATCCCCCTTGGTGAGGGTTAAGGGGGCAATTGAATAGCCATTCGATATTTTCGGTCGCCATCTCGTCGGCGATCTTATTATGGTCGAGCTTTTAAAGTCCCTCTCTCAGTTCTCGGGCGGCGCCCACCAAGTTGGTTCCATTATCAGAGCGGATTCGGACGGGTTTTCCACGACGTGCCATGCATAATTTGCAGAGTTCTCACGCAGGTATCAGTAGTCAGGCCTCTTACTATTAGGAAAGGTCCCATGTAGTCGATGCCTACATAAGAGAAGGGGCGCACAAACGGGGAGAGTCTATCACGTGTAACTTGCCCCATTTGGGGATTCTTTGCGGAAATTCTTTGTATCTGACATATCTTACGAACTGCCCGGCGGCAGTACGGTATGTAATACTTTCGGCGTAACTCGGCCATGATAGTGTTCGTTCTGGTGGTTCCATTTCTCGTGATATTGGTCGACAATTAACTGGGTTACGTAGTTTTTCTTAGGTAACAGAATCGGGCGTCTAGTTCCCTCCTCGACGGCAATGGCATTGTTAATGAGGCCGTTCATGCGTATCACTCCCTCTTGGTCCAGCATTGGCGAAAGCTTCCACAGTTGACTGCTCTTCCCGATTGTGTCGCCACGTATCAGGGCTTGACGTTCATCATGGTAGTCCAGGTCCTGAATGTGGTGGAAAATTATTGTCTCAGCCTTATTGATTTCCGCAACCTCCAGGAAGGGTTTCCTAATGGTTTTTCGACGGTAAACCCACGCGACGACTCGTACCAATCTTGTGAATGAGGAAAACCTTTCCAACAAATTCTTGATCTCAACATTGACGGTATCGGCTGGAACTTCCTCGCTGACAGGAAGAATAAGTTTGGGTCGCAGTTCCAGCTCTGTTGTGCTTATGATCGGGTCCCCATATTGTGATTCCCAGGTGTTCTCTTGGAGAAACCTCGGACCCTTAAGCCAGAACGATTCCCTCGTTGTTTTTCTAATTTTGGTCCCGAAATCTGCGGGATTCTCCGTGGTCGGTATCCAATTCCATTCGTCGATTGAGGTCGTTTCCAGAATCTCGTCGACTCGGTGTGCAACATGTGGTTTGTATCTCCTATGGTCAGATCTTATCCAGGCCAGTACGGTTTTCGAGTCTGACCACATGCAGACGCGTGTCGGCTGAACGTCGTGGCCTTGCAAAATGGTATTTCTTAATCAAACTCCTAACACGGCCGCCTGCAGCTCGAGCCTGGGCACCGTGGAGAGTTTCATCCCATTATAAACGCTTTGGTCCATCCGAATTCTGTGGGTATGCGCCAGTAGCCGACCGCTGCATAGGCAAGCTCGCTCACAGAATATGTGCAACTCGACCGAGGCGAAGAAGAAATCCACTCCGTAACACCGCGGTACGCTGATTTGGCTGACCTCGGTCAGGCGACTTAGCCATCGATTCCATTGCTCTAGATCATCGTCTCCTATAGGTTGGTCCCACTCCGTTTTCTTTTGCCAAATCGATTGGAGAAGTAGCTTGGCCATCAGGGAGTATTCGGATAAGAATCCGAACGGATCAAAGATTGACATTGCGACTCGAAGTACTTCTCTCTTCGTGGGTGTTTTGGATTCTGCAAATAGTCTTTTATCAATTTTTTGGAACGATAATGAAAACCCAAACTCATCGCTGTTCGTGCGCCAAATCAATCCCAATACCTTTTGGTAGTAAGAAGAATCTCTTTTGTCGAGGCGCACAGAATCACACACACCTTCTGCAAATACTTTATTAAAGGTGCTGGAGTTGGAGACGAACCTCTTTAGCTCGAAGCCACCCCGCCTATGGATTTCGACTATCTCTCTACTGATCCTCACTGCTTTATCCTCAGATGCGAAGCAGTGCACTAAGTCGTCTACATAATGGTTCTTAATTATGGCGTTAACAGCCTCTGGAAAGACCCGCCCGTATTCAAGTGCATTTCGGTTCTTAACGTACTGGGCTGAGGCTGGCGAACATCTGGCTCCAAATGTCATTACCTGCATTTCGTATACCTTAATATCGTCGGACAGAGATTTTCTCCAAAGAATTCGTTGGGCAGGCCGGTCTTCTTTGCGTATCATGACTTGGTGAAACATTTCAGCTATATCGGCGCACACACCGATCCTTTTCTGTCTAAACTTCATTAAGACCTCAATCAACGACTGACATTCGTCTGGTCCATTCATAAGCACTGAGTTCAAGGACACCCCTTCCGTTTCTGCTGCCGCATCGAAGACGATCCTCAATTTGCCTGGTTTGTTGCAGTCTTGGACTCCGAAGTGGGGGAGGTACCATTCATTCTTGGCGGCCACCTTCATCTCGTCCGCATTCATTTCCTTGATGTAGCCCTTAGTCTCGTACGATTCCATTAGGCGGCTATATCTTTCGTAGTACTCTGGATCTGACTTGAATTTTCGTTCAAGGGAAAGCAGTCTCTTAAGGGCCATGTTTTTGCTTTCAGGTAGGACAACATCATCTGCTGTCCACAGCAATCCCGTCTCGAGCCTTACGCCTACGCGCCGAGTTGTATTAAATAGAGGGTCTAGATCTTTCAGTTTCTCGACCCTCTAGATGAATAGTGACTTGCCGTGTGTCTAGCTCGGAATTTATGATTTAGTTCTGCACCAATTTCTCCAATTGATCATTCTGGCAGTGACCGGCGAGATGCACTTCGTTTACCGGGCCGGGCTCCTCTAAACATTTTCCGAACACGACCCAACATAGCTTGGTTATGGTTACGGCCGGTCCGGTTCCTTCCGCCAGTACCGTTTCCGGGGGGACCATCAAGTGTACATTATCCAGGCCAATTAGTACCTCCGGCTCTGCGTTTACATACCCACTTAATGGGATGTTCTTTAGATGAAGCTCAGACAAGTCGACGGACAGTTTGGGTAACCGCAGGTCCTTCACGGTTCGTACTCCGTTCAGGTTATAAATAACTCGCTCCCTGTCCCCAGATATTCCGATGTTAAAACGGCTCGATACTTGTGTTGCCTTCTGTTCTCCAAACCATTGTAGAGCCAGATTCTCCTTTGGTCCCTGCAACTCCAACGCCTTGGCTACGGACTCGTTCATAAGCGTTACCGCCGAGCCTTCGTCTAGGAAGGCATGGCAACTTACTTCCCTCCCTTTTGAGTAAAGACGGACGGGAATTATCTTGAACAAAATCTTAGGATTAGCGATGTGGGCTGCCGCACCTGTAAATTGCGGATCATTGATCCTGGCCTCATTGTCTGGAGTTCTGACACCGTCGTGGAGCAGTTTGTGAAGACGCCTTCTACATCCATTCAGGTCGCATTGGTGAGGAGTCCTGCAAGTTGAGCTCCGGTGCCCTGGCCTCAGGCAGTTAAAGCAGAGTCGCCCGTCCCTGGCCAGTTGCCATCTTTGAAGGAAGCTCCATCTGACTGAATATGTCACATACGTCTATTTCATGGTTCTCCTTGCAGGCTGGACACTCCTTTCCTTTGATCTCGCTGGTGTGGAAGAATCTGTTTTCTCTCCTTGGCTTGGACGTGTCCTGGTCATCGGCCAGCCCGGCGACTTGGACATCTTCAGCTAGATCCTGTAGACAGTGGCTCAGGTGTGTGATCGACTTAATGTCTCCCAACTGTTTTGAGTAGCGTGCCCACTCTAATCTCTGCTGGACCGGCAGCTTCAGGACTAGTTCTTCCATCAGGGTAGGGTTTTTTAATTGTTGCTGAGCGTCGGCTGCCTGCAAGAATGCTGCGAGATTTTGTACCTTTATTTTGAAATCGACTTACTGATTTAATTTCCCCTCACGAATATTTGAAAGCTCTCTAACTCGACAGATCTGGCTCTTTACAAGTTTCTCGGGCCTTCCGAAATTCTGCTTTAGTGTTCCTAATATGTTACCAACATTCGAACTGTATATTAGAAGACACTCGACGGTTTCCCGGGCCCTGCCCTTCAGTGCCTTCTGAAGACGCAACAAGTTCTGCCTGTCAGAGTATCCATATTCCTTTGTCGTCATCAGGAAGGCTTCGTTAAACATCGGCCACTGCTCCGGGGAGCCGTCGAATTCCGGCAAGTCGTATAGGTTCCGGTGTGGCTCCTGAGCGCCGACGCACTGCTGATCTTGCCTCTCTACTTGCTGTTGCAAATCTTCTCTCGTACCGTTCCTTAATGGCGTGCTCTCCGCACCTCCATTTCTTCTGGTGATGTCGCCCCCAGCAAGGGCGTCAATCAGCAAGTTTGTTTTGTCCATCTGGACTTGGTTCATTTTTAGGATTTCCATTTGAAACTCTTGTGTTTGCTGGATCATGGTCTGCTGGAACTCCTGCATTTGTCGCCACAAGTCCAGCATGGAGTTGTTCTCGATTTGTCGAGGATCGCTAGTAGGATCACCCGCCACCGTATCGAGATTCCGTGTATCCGCATTTTCAAATTTTTCCTCGTTCTCCTCGTGGGTGCCGCCGGTTGCGCTTGCCTCGCTCATTGCTGCCTAACTCTAGATAACCTTACCAGTGACAGCCCTTGCCCCTCAATCAGCAACCTAACGGTACTTACCTCTCCAGACCACGTGTCTTCCAAGTTTATAGATGGCGCGTGCTCGTCTCGACGCTCCGCAATGTTCCACTTGCAAGTGTGAGACGACAATACACGCACTATCCGGTTGCGCAATCCAACCACCAGTCGCGCACTCGCTGGCTCCGTATTACCACACTCTTCTTGTGGACTCGTTTGCTTCTCCAAATGGCTATTGACACTCTGCCCCGCGCAGTCACAACCCGTGCGTACAATAAGTCCCTCGTATTGGACCAGAATCGAAATAAAAGATGTTGATTCCAAACGCGGATTTGCGTTTATAACCACAATCCAACAAGAAGGTTCCCGGTTCTAGTCTCCCAGTGGAGTTGTAGGTTTTATTTCCTGTTTTCGATAACAAATTAACTTCATAAACTTCATAGTCTTAAGTACCTACGCTTCGTCTTTTCCACGCATTTTCTTGGAATGTTGGAAGCTTAACATGTGTGACCGTATCCTAATATGACAATTAGGTCAGAGTTCGAAAATATACTAACAAGTTCCATAACTAATCAAATATACTAACAAGTTCCGGACCATCAAGGTTATTCTCTACAACACCACGGTGGTGGGGATGTTGTAAAGAATAACCTTGATGGTCCGGAACTTGTTAGTATATTTGATTAGTTTTGGAACTTGTTAGTATATTTTCGAACTCTGACCTAATTGTCATATTAAGATACGGTCACACATGTTAAGCTTCCAACATTCCAAGAAAATGCGTGGAAAAGACGAAGCTTAGGTACTTAAGACTATGAAGTTTATGAAGTTAATTTGTTATCGAAAACAGGAAATAAAACCTACAACTCCACTGGGAGACGAGAACCGGGAACCTTCTTGTTGGATTGTGGTTATATACGGGTTTACGGTTTAGCTAGGGTTAGGCGCTAATAGTAGCTAATAGTAGCGGACAACGTCGCTTCGGGTATTGCTAGTTAATAATATAATTCTAATCGAGGTGAAAAATTAATGAAAACTAAAATACTGAAAACAAAATAACAATTTTAAAACTTAACTTTTAAACTTAACTTATGCAAACAATCCAAAGGAATGGGATGGAATGGATTGGAAGGAAGGACAATGGTTGTTTTTGCAAGTTTTTGTTTTTTTTTAAAATAGTTTTCATACACACAAAAAAATTTGATTGGTAAAATTGACGTATACGGATAGTTACGTAACTATAAAAAAGATTTACGGTTGTTTTGTTTTTGCTTTGGGTGTGTGTATATGCGAATTGTGTGTATTTGTTGTTGTGAAAGTAATTATTTAATTGGTAGAATTGAACATTTTTGTGGTTGAAAACGGTTTAACAATTATATTGGTTAATTTTACCAAGTTTTTTTTGAGTGTAGGACATAATACTGTTGTTTTTGTGGAAACTAAGGAACAAAGTTCTATAAAATGATTTCTCGGCTTTTGAGCTAATCTTGGGAATTTGTAAAATTTTATATAAGTAGTAAAAGTAAAGTAAAGTCAATATATGTAGCTATTCTACATACATACATACATATTTTCAATCTTATTTTCCGCGAGCGAAGCTGCGGCCCACCTTGCTAGTATAGTTATATCTAAACTACTTTATAAAAGTCTTCGAATAAATAAATCTATCATTTTGGTTAGCTAAGCGAATGCAGAGAATTACTCTTGCAATTTTTTTTACCGTTACTTTTTTCTTTTTTGAGCTGATCTAACACCCAAAAAAAACCTTAAAAACTTAAAAAAGAATATAAAAAAATAGCAACAACCGAAGCGACATTGTCCGCTACTATTAGCAAAGCATTTATTGCTGATTTTTTCATATTTCCAAATTCTAATTAATATCCGAGTAAAATGCCGCTTAACCTTACCTAAACAGTAAACTCCCCTAGAACGCACTAATATTCTATCAATATCCTTCTAAACATAACATACCTTACCTGAACTCAGCACTAACACCAATATTAAATCACCGTAACCCCACCTCTCTCCTATTTTAATCTCACCATTGGCACACTTTTTTAGCACCTTAATGCTGTTTTCACTATTTCCTCGTCTTAACCCCAGTGTAACCCATTAATACACAACCTTCACGCCAAATAAACATAATTTTAACCACCTTTCTCCATCCTAACACCAGTTTTTCCTCTCCCTATCTAACCTAACTTTAGTCTCACCTGAAAAAAAAATGTTGCATTTTTTCTTAATAATACTTGTTTGTCACCTTGACCCCCCTTATCTTAGCCAAAGTCCAAACGAACCTTACCTATTTCGCCTT
>JBAMCJ010005400.1:0-48837 GCA_037075205.1 Drosophila prostipennis | reverse complement strand
TACAGTGGGGAGCAAAAGTGATTCCATGTTCAGAATATGCATGTTTGACAGATCATAAAACGTAAACCAATGAAGCAAATGAAACAAACTTTTTTTTTCTCGATTCCTTATTTAATTTGTAAGAAATAAACTTAAATACCTCAATAATACGAAAAGAAATGTAAGAGAGAAAATTAAAAAACAAAAACAGAAGGCATGTACTCAGTTTTGCACCTTTTATGAAAAATTGTAAAAAAATATCAAATTAATATTTGGTCCAAAGACCCTTATTGTCTATTACATTTTTTATGCGCTTTGTCATACTCTCAACTAAATTCTGTAAAATTTCTTTCGGAATTTGGTTCCATTCAATCTCCACGCGTCTCCAGAGATCGTGGAGGTTGCATGGGGCCGATTGATACTGCCCGATCCGTCGCTTCACAATTGACCATAAGTTTTCAATTGGATTGAGGTCGGGACTTTGAGCTGGCCACTCCATGACCTTAAACTTTTGTTTTGCCAACCATTCTTTTACAATTTTCGCCGTGTGCTTGGGATCCCCATCCTGTTGGAAAGTGATTTCTCCTTCAGGATAGGCAGTCTTATCGAGAAAATTGGGAAGACGGGTTTTTAAAATGTTTAAATAGTCCTCTTTTAGCATTATCCCATCAATTTTGTGCAACGGCCCAACGTGCCACCATGTGAAGCACCCCCAAGCCATTATATTTCCTCCTCCATGCTTTACGGTTTGCTTTACATGATGTCTCTGAAGCTTGTCACCGGGCCTATGCCAATAATACTGCTTGCCATCCGACTGGAAACGGTTAAACTTGGATTCGTCCGACCAGATAACACGTTTCCAGTCTTCTATAGTCCAGTTTTTGTGTGTCTTTGCAAATTTTAACCGAGCTCTAACATTTTTCTCGGATAGAGCTGGTTTATTTTTTTTAACAGAAGCGATATATCCAATTCTACCCAGTGCTCTTCTGGCTGTCCATCGACTAACGGTTTTATTTAACTCCTTAGAAGCCTCTTTTGGTGTTAAAAGCTTATCCTTCCTCATGTTGGACATCATAAGTCGAGCGTCAGAGTCCGTTAGAAGGCGGCGGCGACCATTCAATACGGTTTCGGAACAAACATTTTGTCTCTTTTTCACCTTGACCACCACTGACTGACTAATTTTCAGCTTCTCAGCAATTGTGCGTGTCGAACAACCACTTTTAGTCATGGAAACAATACTATTTTCGGTACCTCGCGATAATTTCTTCATTTTACAGATATAAATTGGAGACTAATTTCTTAATTCATTAAATCTACTTTGAACTATAAGAAATGTGCGATATTCCTCATTATGAAAACGAATAATAAGTGAAAAAGACATAACACGGTAAATCTGCAAGTATTGATGATAAGAAAATAGGGAGAGCAAAAACAAGTGCGAATAACGGAAGGTGCAAAACTGAGTACATGCCTTCTGTTTTTGTTTTTTAATTTTCTCTCTTACATTTCTTTTTGTATTATTGAGGTATTTAAGTTTATTTCTTACAAATTAAATAAGGAATCGAGAAAAAAAAAGTTTGTTTCATTTGCTTCATTGGTTTACGTTTTATGATCTGTCAAACATGCATATTCTGAACATGGAATCACTTTTGCTCCCCACTGTATATACTCCACATCTTATATATATATATATTTATTCTACATTTATTATACATATATTACATCCATATTATACATCCATACTTCCATACATATTTTTCTCTACAAATACACCCAATTCCAAACATCGAAGTATTTCCGTCGGCCATCCATAAATATATATAAATTAATATAGTTGATGTGCGCGGCCTGAGGTGGTCCTCGATGGTCGCACTGTCTAGGGTGGTCTTCTTAGAGATGAATAAATCTGGTTGATGGGCGCGGCCTGAGGTGGTCCTCGGCGGCCGCACTGCCTAGGGTGGTCTTCTTAAAGATGCCCGCTTGTGGGCGCGGGGGAAGCGGTCGCTTTTGGGAGCGCCCGTTGTAGTCGATTGGCAGCCAGTAGCTAGTGGTTGCCTCCCTTGGGTGCGGGGGGATGCGTTCGCACTCACACGTGAGGGTAGGCCGCTGGAAGTTGCTGCTTGTAATTACCTCCCGTAAACGCGGGAGGAATTTGTGTACCGCTGGTCGCACCTGCTGAAGCCCGCTCGGTAGTGCGGGGGAGGAGGGGGCCTTGACTTGGTTCTCGTATGTGGGGATCGGGGATCCCTTGCTGCAGTCAGAGCCGGATGGCTGTGCCTTCACAATTGATGATTAGGTTGACTTATGTTGGGAGGTAAGTGCCCCCTTCGCCTGCTGGCCTAGAGACTCAGTCAGTGAAAAATAATAAGAGATATTTAATGGCGGTTGCCGGTGTTTTTCAATACTATAGAACTTGTGTTCTTTTTTCGTATAGAGCATGAAGCGAACTAAAATTAAAGTTGACAAAATTGAAACTCATAGCGGCCACGCAAATATGCTGTGTTTGCCGGCTATGCACGAGCATCCGGCCAAATGCCGCGTCAGCGGTTTTGGCCGCAGCTGGGCTTCGGACATTCGATCATCGCCTCCGTCCGGTTAGCTACTTAGTTAACTTATATTCAATAAATTCCCAAGTCGACGTGAAATAACTTTTGAGTCTCAGTGTGTTTTTTTTCCCTATCCACCACTATTCAACATACATTCACACATACATACATGCAAATTCCCGAAATTCCCGGTCATTCCAGCATCTCTCATACATAGCCCGCAAAGGGGCTTTATGCACGAGATCATTTTGGGCATTTGGGTTATCCAACGTTCCAAGTGCTCTTTTATTCCGAGCCATTCCAAATAAATAAAATAAAATAAAAATCCAAAATAAAAATCCAACAAATAAATACCAAGCTCAATTCGAATAAACTTAAATAAATACTGAGAGTTAAAAAATTAAAATTAAATTTACAAAACATCCCTCATCGCTAGAGTTCCAAAAAATTAAATAAAATACCACGACATCCCAGAAACCAGTGGAAACAATTTATTAACATTGTTCCCGATTTTGCGTCCGAACTAACTAGTGACCGCGTCCAGTCCAGTATTTTTTATTTATTTATTGAGTTTGGTATATCCATATATATACTTCATTTATTTTCTTTTTGGGGAGAAAAAAAATAAAATTTCCAAAAATACCATCCGCATAATAATGCAAAGTATTTTTTGGTTTGTCTCCGAATAATTTACAAAAAAATAGAGAAAAATACTAACGATATCCAATCCCATCCTAATTCGGCCAGCCACCCCTCATAAAATACTGAACGAAAAATACTTCATCAAGAACAGTATTGCTCAGTATTTTATTTTTAGTATATTCTGGTATTTTTTCGATTCTTGTTCCATCGTTCCACCAAAAGCCTGGGGAATATTTTTACAATAATTCAGCCACGCATATCGACTGTTTTAGCAGGTCGAGACCCTATTTCCACCAGTCCATAAGTGGGTCCGTAATTTCTTTTCTGATTTTTGTCCGAAAGATCAGCGCGCACATTCCGAATCCAAACAGCATCCTAGTTTGGTATGTCCGGGGAAAGTTCTAATAAACTATCCCCTGTTCCATCACCGAAAATACCAAAAATCGCCGTAAGGACGCCCACACCTACAAAGGTCAAGACGCCAATTCCTAAAAGGGCTCCTTCTCCTATCGAAAGATCCACGCGAGCCTGCACGAAAATGGTTGCAACGGCTGCCGAACTCGCCTTAAACCAATTTATTGAAGTCTCGGATCGACTTTCCGAATTGGAAGCGCGAATAAATATTCCCGCGGCGGTCCCTCCTACGTTGTCCGTCCTCAATATTCACCGAGACGAAATTAAAGAGGTATCAAAAAAGAGTACGATGCGTGTACAGCGTGCCTTGTAGCAGCCGGAGAAAGTGCAGCTGACAGCTTGCCAGTTCTCAAGGCTAAGTACGGTTACTGCTACAGCGCGTACGAAAGGTGCGGCGCCCAAATAGCAGACCAAATAGCGCAGACTCCGCAAAATCCGCAAGCTACCTCCACTCCAGATCCTCCTCAGACATACATTCCGTCAGGCTGCCACCTTCCGCCGTGCGATACCGAGGTTTTTACCGTCGATTATCTTCGTTGGCCAACCTTCAGGGATCTATTCACGGCAATTTACATCAACAATCCTAGACTCACTCCTGTCGAGAAATTATTCCATCTTAATGCTAAGACGAGGGGCGACGCTCACAATATAGTTGCAAATTCACCACTTACTAACGATGGCTTTCGCTCAGCGTGGGATAACCTCACTGAGCGTTTCGAAAACAAGCGATTGTTAGTAAACAGTCAATTGAAGATACTCTTCAATGTGCCGTCCGTCACACAGGAGTCTGGGTCAGCTTTGAAAGAACTTCAAAGTACCATCCAGGGGTGCCTTACGGCGTTAGAAATGTCCGGTATTCAGGTCGAAACTTGGGATTGCCTCTTGGTGTATATGTGCTCATCCAAACTCCCAAAGCTTACGCTTTCCCTATGGGAGCAGTCCCTTCACAACAAAGCCGAGATCCCTACGTGGCATGAGCTGAACGTTTTCTTAACGGAACGTCACAGAACCCTAGAAGCCATAGATGATGTTCGACCATCAGGCTCTAGTCAGGCTCAGCCCAGGGCATCCACATCCAACTCGGCGTCTCGGAGAATAAATTCTTATGAGACAAGGGTAACGCCTCGACAACCTAGAGGGTGCGATCTCTGTAATAGAGAAAACCATCCAATACGCACATGCGCCCAGTTTCTCCGGATGACGGTCGACCAACGCATCGCCTATATCAAACGAAAACAGCTGTGTTTGAACTGCTTTGCGCGGACACATCAGCTGCGCGACTGCGAAAGCGCACATAATTGCTTCACGTGCCGCGGCCGCCATCACACCCTCCTACACCGAGGCACCCCATCCCCAGCGCGCGCAAATCCAACGCCAACGCCCAGATCCAGACCGAATACTCCCGGTCCCTCGGCTGCCAGTGGCCAGTCCTCCTAGGCACCGCCATGATTCATATATGCCATCAGGGTTCCAACTACCAAGCGCGAGCCTTAATAGACTCCGGATCTGAGGCGACCTTCATCACTGAGCGCCTTTTCAACCTGATTAAGCTGCCGTTCCAGGTTATCCAAGCACAGGTCTCAGGGCTTAATCAAACGGTCTCCGCTGAGACAAAAAAGCTCTGCCAATTTACGATTCGTTCTCCGACCCGGCCTAGATTTCAGTTAAACACCACTGCCTACGTGCTTCCGCAAATAGCCGGAAATCTTCCCTCATGTCCGCTTCCGCAACATTTCCTGCGAGATCTTCCCGAACTTCCACTAGCGGATCCAAAGTTTTATGAGAGCGCACAAATAGATCTTTTAATCGGGGCCGATATACTTCCTTCCATTCTACTAAGCGGCACCCGAGCGAACATCTGTGGCTCTCTTCTCGGTCAAGAGACCATTTTCGGCTGGATTCTAACAGGACCAGTACCCGCTCCGAGGCAAGATAGAATTTCATCGTTTTCTACCCATGTTGCACACACGTACGAAGCGTCTCTCGATAAACTCCTCACCAAATTCTGGGAGGTGGAGGATCTGCCAGTAAAGGTGGCAAAAGAATCTGACGTGATCTGTGAGGATAATTTCCTTCGGACCACCACAAAAGACGATACCGGCAGGTATGTCGTGAGTCTTCCGTTTCGAGATCCTGAGAACATGAAATGCTCCCTAGGACATTCCAGATCCCTGGCGTTGGCTCAATTTTTAAGAAACGAGCAGCGGCTAAAAAGGGACAGTACGCTAAAATCCAAGTACGACTCAGTGATTCAAGAATATCTCGACCTCAACCACATGAGAGAAGTCCCTCCTACCCACGATTCAGCGTGTTATTACCTTCCACACCACGCGGTGTTAAGACCGGAGAGTACGACCACCAAACTTCGAGTGGTATTCAATGCCTCCAGCCCTTCAGACAACGGGGTCAGCTTAAATGATATCCTTCATGCTGGCCCGGTCCTACAGTCCGATCTAACCATCCAGATCCTGAAGTGGCGATATTTCCGTTTTGTGTACAGTGCTGATATCGAAAAAATGTACCGGCAGATCTGGGTAGATCCGAAGCAGACAGCGTTCCAACGTATCTTATTCCGCAATAGAGAAGGATACATTCGCGATTTTGAGCTAAAAACTGTTACGTTTGGGGTCAATTGTGCACCGTTTCTGGCAATTCGGGTCCTGCAACAGCTGGCTACCGACGTGCAACTAACCCATCCAAGGGCGAGTAAAGTTATTCGTGGTTGCATGTACGTCGATGATGTCCTTTCGGGAGCTGACGCTGCAGAAGAGGCTCACCTTACCATTCGCGAGTTGCAGAGTGCCCTCGAATCGGCGGGTTTTCCATTAAGAAAGTGGACCTCCAACCATAAAGAAGTTCTGGCTCATATCGAAACCAATCATCTTTTAAACGCCGATTTCCTCGAGATAGATACGGAAAGCACGGCGAAAGCTCTCGGAGTCCGTTGGAAAGCAACATCCGATGAGTTTTTCTTCGCCCCTCCAGACCTATCCAACGAAGCTACACTCACGAAACGACACGTGCTTTCCCAAATTGCCAAGCTGTTTGATCCAGCAGGCTGGCTCGCTCCTTTCGTGGTCTGTGCCAAGATTTTCATGCAGGAGAGTTTCGAGTAGAACATCATGGATTCTGTGACGCCTCTCAAAAGGCGTATGGTGCTGCGATCTATGTGCGCGTAGAAATGGGACACACGACTCTAGTGCATCTCCTTACGGCCAAGACGCGCGTGGCGCCAGTCAAAACTGTGTCGCTTCCCAGGCTAGAGCTGTGTGGAGCTCTATTGCTATCCGAGATGGCTGAATCCATCCTCCCCCATATGCCAATGCTGTCCTCAAAACTCCATTGTTGGACCGATTCCACAATTGTGCTTGCATGGCTAGCCAAACCAGCATGCCAATGGACAACGTTCGTTGCCAATCGGGTAACAAAGATTACCCAGTCCACAGAGGCAGCCAATTGGGCACATGTTCAATCCGAACACAATCCATCTGACTTGGCCAGTCGGGGAGTGCCTCTACAAGAACTGGTCGACAACTCCCTTTGGTGGCATGGACCAACTTGGTTGTCAAAGCCACGAGATCAGTGGCCTTCCCAAAGCACCGACTTACAGGTGACCGAAGTGGAAAGGCGTCCTGTCAAGGCCCATGTGGCGTCCACCCCGACAGAAGACATCCTTGATCGCTTTTCCAAGTTAGATAGAGCGTTACGGGTCCTTACACAATCCATCTGACTTGGCCAGTCGGGGAGTGCCTCTACAAGAACTGGTCGACAACTCCCTTTGGTGGCATGGACCAACTTGGTTGTCAAAGCCACGAGATCAGTGGCCTTCCCAAAGCACCGACTTACAGGTGACCGAAGTGGAAAGGCGTCCTGTCAAGGCCCATGTGGCGTCCACCCCGACAGAAGACATCCTTGATCGCTTTTCCAAGTTAGATAGAGCGTTACGGGTCCTTACGGACCCGTGTCCTCTCACCCGGTCAAGATACTGGGTTCCGAGAATAAAGAACTTGGTAAAGGCCGTGAATAACTCCTGCAAGGTCTGCGTTATTCACAAGAAGCGCTTGCAAGTTCAGATGATGGGGAGTTTTCCGAGAGAGCGAGTTTCTTTCTCCCGGCCATTCACGTACACAGGGATGGACTACGCTGGCCCTTTCGACATCAAAAATTACACAGGCAGAGCTTGCCTAATTACAAAAGGGTATGTGTTGGTTTTCGTATGTTTCTCTACAAAGGCCATCCATCTAGAGCCTACATCCGATCTGACGACCGAGAAATTTCTCGCCGCTTTCGCTCGGTTCGTATCCAGAAGAGGTTGTCCCCGTCAAGTGCAGTCCGACAATGGGAAAACATTTGTCGGCGCTGCCACCCTGCTCTCCCGAGATTTTCTGCAAGCCGTAAAAGAGTCTGTGACTGATGCGTATAGTCATCAGCAGCTCAACTGGCAATTCATTCCTCCGGGGGCACCCCATATGGGAGGCCTGTGGGAAGCTGGTGTCAAAAGCTTTAAAACCTTGTTTTACAAGTCCACCGCTACTCGAAAGTACACCTTTGAAGAGCTTTCAACCCTCCTAGCGAAAATTGAAGCTTGTCTAAATTCCAGACCGCTATCTCCCATGTCAGAAGATCCTACTGATCTCTTGGCGTTGACACCAGGGCATTTTCTCGTCGGCGGACCTCTTCTGTCCATAGTAGAGCCCGAATTAAAAGGGGAATCCAAGTCCATTGTGAATCGGTGGCAACACTTAAAGGCGCTCCATCAGCAATTCCAAGCTCGATGGAAAGAGGAGTATCTCAAGGAGCTCCACAAGCGTAACAAGTGGCAGTCCCCGACCGCAAATCTCCGTGTTGGCGACATGGTAGTCGTCAAAGAAGACAATCTTCCCTCGAATGAGTGGCGCCTTGGCAGAATCGACTCTGTCTTTCCGGGGGCTGACGGCAATGTCCGTGTCGTCAGCATTCTCACGGCACGCAAGATTATTAAGCGTCCCGTGACCAAGGTGGTTCTTCTACCAGGAGAACACTCCAATCGTCTTCCTCAACCAAAATCCTCCGCATAATTCTCCAACCATCCTCGCCATCTAAGCATTTTCAAATCATCTTCATATGTTTTTTTTTCTCTTTTTATCCATTACCACACTACCAGACCACATCATGGTTCCTCGTCCACGCAGCGCTCAGGCCTTGGAGAGCAGACGTACTCGAGGTTTAAATTCCTACCGATGCCGAGTCTGCCGTGGAATCCATCCGCTTCGGAAGTGCCAGAGGTTCCTAAAGCTGAGCGCAGAGAAGCGGCTTCGAGCAGTGCTTGTCAATAAGTACTGCTCAAAATGTCTCGCTCACGAGCACTCCGTGGCGACAAATGCAAAACGTGGAACGGAAAGCACCACACGCTCCTCCACATGTGCGAGCGCCCTCTGCCGTCGGCGACTCAGCAGCGTTCGCGCCGGCAGAATCCGCCAACTCGCCAAGCGCTGGCCCCGGCAAGGCGCTCGGTATCCGCCGCTTCTCAGCAGCGCTCGCGCCGGCAAGATCCGCCAACTCGCAGAGCGCCTGCCTCTCCGTCGCGCTCAGCCTCCTCGACACCGGCACCGTCACTGGCGTCCATCCTCCAGCGGCACAGTGTGAATGTCCTGCCGACGGCCATGGTCACCTTGGAGACCGGGATGAAGAACTTTGATACAGCCGCCCTCATCGACCCGTGTACGCCGACAAGTTGCATCGACGCATCCCTGGCGACTGAGTTCCGCTTACCGACTACCACCGTCGGCGACGAGCGGATTTGTACGGCGACGATTCGGTCGAAGCGCGACGACGGCTTCAAACTATAGGTGGTCCTGAAGCTGGAGCCGAACGTCCGCATCCGCACCCCCATCCGAGAGCTCGCTGACACCGTGGTCAGCAAATACGGCGACCTCCCGTTGGCCGACGAGCGGTTCTATTTACCGGCAACCATCTCCGTGGTCCTGGGTGCGGATGTCTACGCCAAGGTCATCCGACCTGGCTTCCACATGGTCGACGAGGGACTCCCAGTGGCCCAGAGGACGGCTTTCGGGTGGATCCTGTCCGGTGCCTGCAACCAGTCCTAGACGACACGTGTGGCTTCGTTGCAACGCTAGCGATTGCAAGGGGGGCGGAATGTTTACGACGCCGCCGCTCTTAAATCCCCCGCTCTTACATCCCCCGCTCTTCCCTCGTTGGAAATGCCTACTTCCAGGCTCTCCCGCTCTCCCGCCTTCCCACGCCCGAAATCTCTCCGCTGCGCTTTGAAGCGCATCGGTCAACTAGGCTTAAGTTAGTTCTCATTGTCAACTACTGAAATATACATCGCCCGGCCGGTCCGCGCTAAAATCGAAAGTTCCAGTGTGTTCTCATCTTTTTTTTCTATTAACGCGATCGTCGTCGAGTGTCTCTCCATCTCCCCCACAGCTTGCCACCGGCTCCTTGCAACAGCCGCAACGACCAGCGAAACTGCCTTCGATTTAGACGAAACCTTTTATATGCATTTGTTGCTGACAGAAGAAATTACATCTGTTCACTTAAATGCAATTTCATTATAATACTAATTTCTTACAGTGCACTATGGTCCAAAAGTCGATTTTTTTGGAATAAATTCTAAAATTTGAGTTACAGACTTCAAAATTGTCACATTTCGTTTTTTTAAATCGAATACCATGCAAACAAATTTTGAAGTCTGTGCGACCACGCCCTCTCTTGCCTCCCATACAAGCAAATTCATAATACTACACTGTGTTATACAATTTAACCTTTAAATATTTACATTGATGAAATCCTAAAAATACTATTTGCTTTAAATATTCAGTGCTCTAAATGTGCTCTCGAAAAAATTCTTTCACGCGAGAATTCTGAGAAAAAGGACATTAAATTTGGAAAAATTCTGTTTTTGGAACACTTTAAACCTGTTTTACAGACGAACGGATTCTTGGTTTGTAATGCTGTCAAAATATTTAAAAGGTGCAACTCTGTATCTTTCAAACCCCACACTCAAAATATTTTTGGTAATTTTTTTAACGGAATTATAAGCTAAAGAAGACATATCCTTTTGTTTGTCTTATGAATGCTTAACAAAAAAGGATTCAAAATAACTACATTTTTTTTATTTATTTCTGATGTGTTGTCATCGTCTAAGTGGTAATTGCTCATTTTTACACAAATCTAATCCGAAAAAAATTTAATTTTCGATTGTTGCTGCGCCAAATATTCTATAGATCGCTACGAAGAAACTTTAAGGTCCCTGAATATTGTGGAATTTCGTGAAACATATGGGCGACGCTTAGCAACATAGCCATCAAGCGCGGGAATTTGCTGAGCGCCTATCCCCGCTCTTGTGGAGATCGCGAGATTGAGGATCAAAGTATGAGTGGGCAAACACCCCATGGCATTTAGACCAGTGAAAGGGATGATAGGCTTTCTCCCTCTGATGTGGGGAAATGGGTCAAGCGGCGTCCCTATAAAAGCTGCGCACCGCAGGCTCAAGCCTCACAAAAGTGATTTCATAGTGGCAGTGCAAAGTGCGGTAAGCGGAAAATTGTCCGCCCGGTTAAAAATCAGTCCAAGTTATAGTTTTCTTTGTTTTGTAGTGATCTTTTTATAATAATTTCAACGGATCTTGGGCTCAGTAGAAATCAGTCCGCTGAGAGGGCAAAGCCTTCGGGTAAGATAGACCAGAAAGTTGGTAAGACAGCAAATTAATAGAGAAATCAATTTGCAGTTCTTCGAACTCGTCGTCAAGGGAATGAAAATTTTCAATACATCCACCTGCAACGAACACAGATCCAGATCTACAGCTGGCAGCGCAGAGAATATTGGGAGGCATCCTCGACGTCTTTCTTCACCTAGGGGTGGCTCAAATTGCCACAGTTTTTTTTAACAAACCCCTACAAATCGCCCGATTGCCAAAGCCTGTATCAAATGCCAAGTCACACCAATCACGCAAACGGCCGCCGCCCCAAAATATACAAAAGGGCCGGCAGTCACAGACTCAGCGTCGTCTGAAAAGGCGATCGCTTTTAGGTTTAAGTAAAAATCAATTAATATTTTTTTTGTAATGTGTTAGTTTTTTTTTGTCTAATTGGTAGCGTGAGAGAGTCCAGCTAAAAGCGCTTAGCCGCAATGCAAATGCAAAGAGAATAATAAGCTGTCGACTTCTTCGTTTTGTTTCAAGGTTGTAGTTTTGTGCGGCAAACAGATTTACTGCGGTCTCGAGGAAGCGCTTTCATCGGGGATCGCACCAAAGTAGTAAGTCTTTTTATTGTTCTATTCCGTAATCTTGCTAAATGTTCAAACAAGAACAAAAACAGGGCCCCTTCTTTGCCAAAACAAAAGTCAAAAAAAACAACAACACTTAAGTAGAAAAACAGAACGCGCGAGGGCCTATTCGCATGCCCCTCACCCCGCGCTCATATGCGATATTTGAGTCGAGCTTCGTCCAAGCGACGGTTGCTTCGGCGCATGCGCGCCTGGTAGCGAATCCGACGCCGTTCGGTTGCGGCGCAGTCGGAAGCTCGGCAAGCTAAGCATCAACAAAGAAAGAGATGCACTCTCAAGCGCACCAATAGCTAGTTTTGTTTACTTTTTGAAAGTGCAGCTGCGCTGCGAGAGCTTTTCGTTTAGGCTATTGGTTAGGTATAAATTCGATTTAAATTGGTGTTAGATGTTCCGCGTTTAATTTTAAACTTAATGTCCCTTCGAATTAAAGTATCTTTATGTTTCGTGTATTTTTTATATGTTAAGGAATAAATATTATAATGTTTAGTAACTAGATTTCTTTATGTTAAACTCAGTGCTGTCCTAGGCTTTTAAGACATTTGCGAAGGGGTCATCACATAATATGTATTTCTTTGGAAGAGATGATCACAGGCAGGGTGGGCTATGCAGCCACAACAACAGCAGTGGCTAAAAAGGTACCTGAATTAATGTGCAATACTTTTTGTTTGACTGTCGTTTCTCTGTCCGGTTGTTAAGTGCGTGTCTAGGTGTTCTTTGTGTCTAGATCGGACTTTTGGTGTCGCAAGCACGCTAAGTTTATAGGAGAGATGATGTTACGAAGAGGGCAGGACAGCAGTGGCTAATTTCCACACCCAGCGACGAGTACTAGCCGGCCATATATAGCGTGCGCTGCTGCTAGTCCTAAATAACATCCGCCCCATGGTCATGGCTTGCTTTACCAAAACTTTAAAACATCATCACTTATAATGGCGCCCAAACGTGTTGGCTCAATGGTCGAAAATTTATATTTTTAAAACTATGAGACTCACCAACGAACAGTCAAACAATTCTTTTTTCCTTTTCATGCTTCCCAAGCCTAGAATTGAATATGTGGAATACAGAATAGAGAAAATTTCGATTCATCTTCTGACCATATCGTAGTCAATTCAAGGTTTGCCTAAAGATGTATTCAGACAAATTTATATTGACTCTTGGAATTTATAACATAACGCCCAGGCTTAGGTTTAAACCAGGTCATATTAGTTGTCTGATGCACGAACGATGGCCACTTCATTACTTTCAGATAACCTGGAATTTTGGCAATAATTTCCGAATGTTATCATACCAGCATTCTGATAGAAAATGAAGAGTTCATCGTAAAATGCTTTGTTATAATGGCGGAGTTTGTGCATAGGTTTGCGAACCTTAACAACCGCATTAAACAATGGCATATTCTTTTTCTAAACTTTTAAAGACACAGTAATTCAGATATGCAAATGTTTTAGGGCTAAAGTCATGCATTGAGTTTAACGATTTTAATTTTGATTTATTTATTTGTTTGGAATTTTTAATATTATTTATATAAAACAATCTTATTTATTTTTTTAAATTTTTTGTGACCTCATTGATTAATTGTGACCTTATATTTTATCATTTATTATTTAACCATTTTTTAATTGCATCAGAATGGGGCTTGATAATACTGATGATGAAGCTGGTGGCAAAATCACTTGCACGCTGTGCAAAACTGTGATTAAAAGCGAAGGGGATGTCTATAAAACAGTTTGTGGGCATAGTTTTCACAAGCTTTGCATTAAAACGCATTTCATGGCGAAAACAACATGTCCCAACTGTGCTACCGTGTGCATTAGCAAGCTGTTAGAAAGAAGTTCGTCAGTTGGTTTAAACACAAGATCCCAAAGCCAGCTTGGCTTACAGTCAGGACCAGAAATTGAAATTGCGGGTACGTCCACTCCCACTCCCAATAATACTGCAAATTCTCTAGGGCTAGATCAACTGAACAGTATGGAAAACCGAATCTTAACCACCTTGACGGACAAATTGGCCCAATTAATAGAAACAAATGTCCAGAACTGCTTTCAGCGCCTAAATATTGGCCCCAACATAGGAGAACCAAACCAAAATCAGGATAGGCAAATGCATACTTGGCGCGATGATAATTCGCAAAGAGGTAGAGAGGAGTCGATAGGCAGAAGTGTTGGAAGTGGAGGCTCAGACTTATCACAAAGACCGGATAAGGTGGGTCACATAATGAATGGTTGGAAGCTTACTTTTTCCGGCACAGGTTTATCCATAGATAATTTTATTTATCGGGTTGAAGCTCTTACTAACCAGACGTTAGAGGGAAACTTTGAGGTCATGTGCCGCAATATTAGCTCTTTATTCGAGGGAAAAGCCAAAGAATTCTTCTGGAGGCATCACAAGTCTGTCAAAATTATAAATTGGAACGGACTTTGTGCAGCTCTAAGGCAGCAGTTCCGAGATGATAGAGACGATGGGGATATAGAGGAGCTCATAAGGCAGAGAAAGCAGAAAGAGCAAGAAACCTTTGACCACTTCTATGACGAGATCTGCACATTGTTGGATAAGATGGAGACGCCCTTATCAAACAGCAAACTGGTTCGAATTCTTAAGAATAACTTGCGGCCTGAAATTCGTCACGAGATATTGAACGTAGACATCACCTGCGTATCACATCTTCGCGAAGTTTGTCGGCGAAGGGAATCCTTTTTAGAGGACGTTAAGCGCACCCATGGGTACGCAAAGAGAATGCCATTCAAACGAGATATAGCGGAAATTCAGGATGAACTGGCAGAAGGCGGACCGATACCAGATAGTGAACTAGATGTTGAGTGTGAAATAGGTGCAATAGAATTTTGTTGGAATTGCCGTCAAGAAGGTCACCGACATATGCAGTGCAAGCAAGCGAAGCGGGTGTTTTGTCATGGATGCGGGTTAGCAAACGTGTATAAAATGAATTGCAACAAATGTCTGGCAAAAAACCTACATGGGAGCACGCAGATGCAGCAACACAAACAGAATGCTCCGCGTGCTCAGAACTCCAACCCGAATCCTGCTCACCCAGAGTCGCAAGTCTAGAAGATGGCGTTAAATCCTCAGACTTTGTAGATTTAGTAGGGTATGATTCAGCAAGTCACAGTGAGGTCGATGAGGAAAACGACGTAGATTCAGATTGGGAAACGTACGAGTCAGAGACAGAAACATCTGCAAGTTCTCTCAATAGCTCATATGACCACATGTGCTTACCAGGAGATGAGCAGGAAATTGAAGTAGGGACCGAAAATTCTAGAACAGACGATCATCAGACGGATTCTCGGAGCATAGCTAGGATGAAAACATTCTGGTCAGAAATGAAGCAGCTGCAGAGTCACATCAAAGAAATCAATGCTTTAGAAGACCCAAAAGCTGATCCACGACCGTTTGTAGCTGTGCAGCTGATGGAACAACTAGTGAAGGGTCTGTTAGATTCAGGAGCAGCCGTGAGTTGTCTAGGAGGGAATTTGGCTCAAGAATTTCTACAAAGTAGTATAAACTTTAAGAAAATAGCAGCAAATGTTAGCACGGCAGATGGAAATAAACAAGAAATAGTTGGCAAAGTAAGGCTTCCAGTATGCTATGACAAAAGAACAGAAGAATTAGACATTTACATAGTCCCAACACTGAAACAAAACCTTTATTTGGGTATTGACTTTTGGCGCAAGTTCAATCTACTTCCTACATTGGCTAACATATGCGAACTGGACCTAAAGTCCGTAGAGCATGACCTTGCTAGTGATCAGAGAACGGAGCTGGCAAATGTGGTGAACTTGTTTCCTTCATTTACTCAAAAAGGGTTGGGAAAAACCAATTTGATCACTCATGTGATAGATGTAGGCAGTGCCAAGCCCGTAAAGCAAAGGCACTATCCGGTTTCGCCAGCAATGGAAAAATTAATATATGCTGAGGTAGATCGAATGTTAAAGTTAGGAGTCATCGAAGAATCCGAGAGTGCCTGGTCATCACCTTTAGTGATTGTACAAAAGCCAGGGAAATTTCGCTTGTGCCTGGACAGTAGGAAAATAAATGCGTTGACCGAAAAGGATGCGTATCCGCTACCCCAGATTAGTGGAATTCTAAGCAGGTTGCCGAAGGCTGAATTTATTACAAGTCTTGACTTAAAGGACGCCTACTGGCAAGTCCCCTTAGATGAGGCATCAAGAGATAAAACTGCATTCACTGTTCCCGGAAGACCTCTGTACCAGTTCAAAGCAATGCCGTTTGGACTGTGCAATGCGACACAAACCATGTCCAAATTGATGGACAGGGTAATTCCACCAGAGCTGCGAAACGAAGTTTTTGTTTATTTGGACGATTTACTTTTAGTTTCGGCTACCTTCGAACGGCATTTAGAAATCCTTAAACAAGTAGCTTACCATATTAAAAGAGCTGGTCTGACCATAAACATAGGAAAGAGTAAATTTTGTGCCAAGAGGGTAAAATATTTGGGTCATATTGTGGGAGACGGTGGAGTACGAATGGATCCGGAAAAAATTTCCGCTATCACCGCTTTTCCTATCCCCAAGTCCCTCAAAGCGTTACGAAGTTTCTTGGGTCTATGCGGGTGGTATAGAAAATTCATAAGCAACTTTGCTGCAATTACATCGCCGTTAACGGATTTGCTTACTCCAAAGCGGAAGTTTGTATTTACTGAAGCAGCATTAAAGTCGTTTGAAGAGCTCAAGGAAAAATTAAGCCAAGCTCCTGTCCTCAGAAGTGCCGATTTTTCAGAGCCTTTCTACATACATTGCGATGCCAGCAAGACCGGAGTTGGAGGAGTGCTAGTACAACTTTCACCTGAAGGAGATGAGTGTCCAATAGCATTCGTTTCAAAAAAACTCAACAAGGCTCAGCAAAACTATTCTGTGACCGAGCAGGAATGCTTAGCAGCCATTGTATGCTTAAAAAGTTTCAGGGCATATGTAGAAGGCCAGGATTTCACTATCATAACGGACCACGCCTCTTTAAAATGGCTCATGTCGCAGTCCGACCTAAGTTCTCGCTTGGCCAGATGGGCCCTAAAATTGCAGGCATACAAGTTTAAAATTGAGCACAGACGGGGAAAGCTAAATGTAGTTCCGGATGTGTTGTCCAGGGTACATGAAGACGAATTAGCTGCTTTAGATTTTCAAAATGGTTTAATTGTGGATTTGGGATCGGAGCATTTTAAGTCACCTGAATATTTGGATTTGGTAGAACGGGCTAAAGATATGAACAGCACATTTCCCGACATTAAGGTCTGCGATGGGCTGGTGTACAGACGAACGGAGCACTCAGTTGGAGAGCCTGTCCATGACAGCTACAATTGGAAATTGTGGATTCCGAAGGGGCTTATTGGAGAAGTCTTAGCGAAAGCTCACGATCAGCCCTTGTCGTCTCACGGAGGAATTCACAAGACTATTGAAAGAGTCCGTCGTTATTACTTTTGGCCAGGTTTAGTAGGGGAGGTGAAAAGATATGTTAGCGCCTGTGAAACTTGCAAGGCCTCAAAAGCCCCTAATCTGGCGTTAAGGCCACCCTTAGCCAAGCCTTCAGAGTCCCAAAGATTTTTCCAAAAGCTTTATATTGATTTCCTAGGACCATACCCTCGCATCGCGAAGCGGCAATATAGGCATTTTTATTGTTCTGGATCACTTCACCAAGTTTGTTTTTCTGCATGCGGTAAAGAAGATGACCACTAACGTGGTAGTAAAGTATCTGGAGTCTAATCTGTTTCATACCTTTGGTGTCCCCGAGACTATTATCTCAGACAACGGAGCTCAATTTCGGTCAGAAGGTTTCCGAAAGCTTTTGGCGAGCTACGGGGTTAACCACGCTTTAACCGCAGTCCATGCCCCACAGGGAAATTCGTCAGAACGGGTTAACAGGTCGGTCATCGCTGCTATTAGGTCATATGTTAAAAGTGATCAAAAAGATTGGGACGAATTTCTCTCACATATATGTTGCTCGTTGCGGTCAGCTATTCACTCAAGTTTAGGAACCAGTCCATATTATATGGTATTTGGACAGCAGATGATCATTTCTGGTTCGACCTACTCTCTGATAAGAAAGCTAAGCTTGTTGGAGGATCGAACTATACATCTTAACCAAAAGGATTCACTTGAGGTAGTGCGCGATAGAGCCAGTGAAATTAGGCAGAAGCAGCATCTGACGAATGAAAAGCAATATAATTTGAGAGCTCGAGAAGTCGTCTATAAGGAAGGCCAGGAGGTGTTTAGGCGGAATTTTAAACAAAGCAATTTCGAGGCCGGCTACAATGCAAAATTCGGACCCAGTTTTCTCAAGGCTAGGGTTCGTAAGAGATTAGGAGAAGCGTACTATGAACTTGAGGACATGCAGGGAAAACTTCTTGGAAAATTTCATGCTAAGGACATAAGGCAGTAGTTTGCAAAATAAGGCCACAAGCGGTATCAGACCTGTCGCTCAGTCGGTAAGCCCCAGTCTGATTTTAGCAGGGGGGAATTGTAATGGGCGCTTGTGTAGATGTAGATGCAAATGTTGCTAAGGGTAATGTTCCCGAAGCATGTGTCTAAGCGTTGGCAACATATGGGCGACGCTTAGCAACATAGCCATCAAGCGCGGGAATTTGCTGAGCGCCTATCCCCGCTCTTGTGGAGATCGCGAGATTGAGGATCAAAGTATGAGTGGGCAAACACCCCATGGCATTTAGACCAGTGAAAGGGATGATAGGCTTTCTCCCTCTGATGTGGGGAAATGGGTCAAGCGGCGTCCCTATAAAAGCTGCGCACCGCAGGCCCAAGCCTCACAAAAGTGATTTCAGTGCAAAGTGCGGTAAGCGGAAAATTGTCCGCCCGGTTAAAAATCAGTCCAAGTTATAGTTTTCTTTGTTTTGTAGTGATCTTTTTATAATAATTTCAACGGATCTTGGGCTCAGTAGAAATCAGTCCGCTGAGAGGGCAAAGCCTTCGGGTAAGATAGACCAGAAAGTTGGTAAGACAGCAAATTAATAGAGAAATCAATTTGCAGTTCTTCGAACTCGTCGTCAAGGGAATGAAAATTTTCAATACATCCACCTGCAACGAACACAGATCCAGATCTACAGCTGGCAGCGCAGAGAATATTGGGAGGCATCCTCGACGTCTTTCTTCACCTAGGGGTGGCTCAAATTGCCACAGTTTTTTTTAACAAACCCCTACAAATCGCCCGATTGCCAAAGCCAGTATCAAATTCCAAGTCACACCAATCACGCAAACGGCCGCCGCCCCAAAATATACAAAAGGGCCGGCAGTCACAGACTCAGCGTCGTCTGAAAAGGCGATCGCTTTTAGGTTTAAGTAAAAATTAATTAATATTTTTTTTGTAATGTGTTAGTTTTTTTTTGTCTAATTGGTAGCGTGAGAGAGTCCAGCTAAAAGCGCTTAGCCGCAATGCAAATGCAAAGAGAATAATAAGCTGTCGACTTCTTCGTTTTGTTTCAAGGTTGTAGTTTTGTGCGGCAAGGCAAAGGGCTGTACACCTTTTAAATTCTTTTCTTCCAAACAGATTTACTGCGGTCTCGAGGAAGCGCTTTCATCGGGGATCGCACCAAAGTAGTAAGTCTTTTTATTGTTCTATTCCGTAATCTTGCTAAATGTTCAAACAAGAACAAAAACAGGGCCCCTTCTTTGCCAAAACGAAAGTAAAAAAAAACAACAACACTTAAGTAGAAAAACAGAACGCGCGAGGGCCTATCCGCATGCCCCTCACCCCGCGCTCATAGGCGATATTTGAGTCGAGCTTCGTCCAAGCGACGGTTGCTTCGGCGCATGCGCGCCTGGTAGCGAATCCGACGCCGTTCGGTTGCGGCGCAGTCGGAAGCTCGGCAAGCTAAGCATCAACAAAGAAAGAGATGCACTCTCAAGCGCACCAATAGCTAGTTTTGTTTACTTTTTGAAAGTGCAGCTGCGCTGCGAGAGCTTTTCGGTTAGGCTATTGGTTAGGTATAAATTCGATTTAAATTGGTGTTAGATGTTCCGCGTTTAATTTTAAACTTAATGTCCCTTCGAATTAAAGTATCTTTATGTTTCGTGTATTTTTTATATGTTAAGGAATAAATATTATAATGTTTAGTAACTAGATTTCTTTATGTTAAACTCAGTGCTGTCCTAGGCTTTTAAGACATTTGCGAAGGGGTCATCACATAATATGTATTTCTTTGGAAGAGATGATCACAGGCAGGGTGGGCTATGCAGCCACAACAACAGCAGTGGCTAAAAAGGTACCTGAATTAATGTGCAATACTTTTTGTTTGACTGTCGTTTCTCTGTCCGGTTGTTAAGTGCGTGTCTAGGTGTTCTTTGTGTCTAGATCGGACTTTTGGTGTCGCAAGCACGCTAAGTTTATAGGAGAGATGATGTTACGAAGAGGGCAGGACAGCAGTGGCTAATTTCCACACCCTGCGACGAGTACTAGCCGGCCATATATAGCGTGCGCTGCTGATAGTCCTAAATAACATCCGCCCCATGGTCATGGCTTGCTTTACCAAAACTTTAAAACATCATCACTTATAAAAGCTCATAAAAAGCGTTAGAGAAGCTTTTAAATCTTTTTTTTTTTAAGTTTGTATATGTATGATCTATTAACTTTAAGAATTTAAAATTCAAAATACAAAACATTAACATAAAAATTTCGACTTTATGCCAAAAAATCGGCCGCACGGACCATAGTGCAGTGTTTTGTGTTTCAAAAATGTTCAATGAAACTTAAAATTGCATTCACAATGTTTATACAAATAGAAATGTTGACTCAAACAGATTCACGGCTTCTTCTCCCACCTGACTTTCCCCTACCTTTACTAATATTTGTCTGTAAAAAAAAACGGGAAGCATAAATAACATAAAACGGATTGACATAAAAATCTTAAAAAACCGTAAATTCGGAAATAAGTACACACAAAAAAAACAACTTTGTAAAATCAACATAGAAAAATAGTAGTTCACTATTTTCTGCATTTTTCAAGTATTTTGTTGTTTTACTTTTTTGGATATTGAATAGTATTAAACCATTTAAATAGTTGAAAACTTATTTCCGAAATTTTAATATCGTAGCAAAATTATTTTATTTGTTTGACTGCATTTTGCTGTTTTATTTTTTGGGGCATTATATAGTGACACCATAGTTAATATCGTAACACAACTTTTTTTTACTTCATGTATTTTGTTGTTTTAAAAATACAATTATAAATTGTAGGTCAACTATTTTTCTGGACTTTGGGTGGTTAGAGTATCCGACACAGGAACACAAAATTAAACTTTGTGAAATTTCCACGAACCATTTCAAGTTTTCCATGATATTTGGGTGCTCCTGAGTAAAGGTCCCATACAAAATTATTTTCCATCACCTACAGGTTCCGCGGTATAGCTAAAAATACAAAAAACTGATGTTTGCCGACATTTTGAATTACGTGGCCTATATAATTGGACTTACCTTTATTATTTGTGTAATCTCTGAGTTCAAATCCCGCTTTTGCAGATGATGTTTTTCATTTTTTTTTTTATTAAATGTTGATTTCAAGTCTAAAGATTTTCCTCTACGAAAATCATTCTTATGTGGCCTACTGGTTAGAGTGCTCGACTCCGATGACGACGCACAGTGGCGCCACTTTTTACTTTTTTTTTGTAATAAATCATAACTTTTGAACCAGTGCAGATAATTGAATGATGTAAACGGCATATGATAGATAATTGTTCTGCCTTTAAAATAAGTGTTTGAGACAGAAAGTGGGCGTGGCAGAGGCGTACTTACAAACCAGCAAAGTCAAAATTAATAAACAAATCCACTTTTTTCCAACAAAAAAAATTTTAAAAAATTTTTGTTTTGCTTTCTTTTGTGTCTTTTTAATGCTTTAATTTTTAAAAATTAAATTTAAAAAAAAACTTTACTTTAAAAAATTAATTAAAAGAAAAAAATTTGAAACTAAGTAAAAACTTTTTTTTTGGTATCGTTGAAATCAAACTAATTTGTAGTTCAAACATTTAACGAAATAAAATAAATCTTACATTTCTTAAAAAATAAGAACACAGTAACGGATTTCCTGAAAAAAGGTCTTGATTTTACAAGGGATGCACCCAAATACATGATCTGGAACCACGACTTTTTAACTTATTTTGCCTCAACCAGCTGAAATCGCAAACAGACGCAGCTGGAACTTTCCTAAAATCAAGAAGAATGTTCAAAAAACGTTTAAGGGAAGTATAAAACAAATATTATGATATAGTTTTTTTTAACTCCATCCAAAGTTGAAAAATAGTGAAAAATGGACCTTTAGCAAATAGCGAATAACCATGAGATGCGGATATCGAACTGTTACTTGTTAATTTGTACTTTAAACACACACCAATTAGGGAAACCAAACATCAAGACCGTATGATACTTAGTTTTTAAGATATTCCACCTAGAAGTGGCCTAAATTGGCTAAAAATTGCGTTTTTTTTTTAATGCGAAAAATTGGTCAACTTTGAAGGGGCGTATGTTTTGAAAAAAAAATCTGATGGTTATGGGGTTACATATTTAAAAAGAGGGATCAATTATCTGTCGATTGGTGTGAGTTACAACTTTCTAGGACAAAATCGAGATTTTGATTTATTGCACGTTTTTTGGCCCAAGGCGCCACTGTGCGACGTCGACCCAGTGGCGTGGCAAGACGTCAAGCCAGGCGGTAAGAATGCATCAGTAGCCGATCCCTGTAGCGATTCGGGAGCTGTGTTATTATCTCAATAACTGTTGGTACTCCCGTGTCACAAAATAAAACGCTATTTTCGACGTAATGAGAGGTTAAATAAAAAAGTAATCGGACCGCAAAGAGATGCTTGATTATGCAAATCGGAGTTTTATCAGGACCTGCTGCAAAAGACTCATCAATAGTCAACATGCCATCTAGAACGTCACTTATTTTAAATGGTGGGATGTGGATATTATTAATGTGAGGCAAAGCGCATGGATAACTAGTCGCCAGAGAACGGCACCGGTGCCTGATTTTAACTTTACTAGTGTACTCGCCTAAGAAGCGGTGCCGGTGCTACTAACACCGCCTACTATGCAGTTGCGGTGTTTAAACACCGCATCATTTGTGAGTGTTACACAGACAACACACAAAACAAGAGAGAACGCGATAGTCGGGTGCCCCGACTATCAGATACCCGTTACTCAGGTAAAGGAAGTGCGAGGGAGATGGAGATAGAAAACTTTGATCACGCATAACTTTTTAACGAATGGTCCGATTTGAAATTTTCACAACAAAATTGCATTTATACTTCTCCAATCTTTAAAAGTGTGGGCGCCAAACACATTTTAGTATCGTCTGTGGGCGATTATGGGTGATTGTGGGCGTTAGAGAGGGCGTGGCGCTCGGCTGAAATAAACTTGCGCTGCGTAGAAAGCCCAATAATATGTGTTGGTAATCCCAACTTTCTAGCTTTTGTATTTTCCGAGATCACAGCGTTCATACAGACAGACAGACGGACAGACTGACAGACGGACATGGCTAGATCGACTCGGCTAGTGATCCTGATCAAGAATATATATACTTTATAGGGTCAGAAAAGCTTCCTTCTACCTCTTACATACTTTTGCACGAATACAATATACCCTTTTACTCTACGAGTAACGGGTATAAATATGCGGTGGAAAATCACTCACTCAAAAACTTACAGTTTTGCTTCAATGCCGTGAATTTTTGAACACTATTTTTTTGGTGCTTGGATTACATTTAATCGCTGACCATCGAGAATAATTTTTTCGTGAGTTTCGGGGGTGAGTCCCTTAAACTAGAGTATTAATAGAGTAATACCAAAGCAAGAAATTCATGCATCATTACAAAATAACTTGTAAAGAAAAATTGAATGGTTGTTTTTGCCTACACAATATAATTCAAAGGCAAAGTCAGCTGTGATTTCGTTTCTTCTTCTTATTGGGCTTTGGGAAATCAGCTGTCGTTTTATCGAGTCGAAAACGCTTAACAGGGACTCCGAGTCCCTGTCAAAGTTAGTTCTCACATTGATGCTCGAGAAAGCCAAAATGCCTTAGCAGGGACTTTATCTGTTCGAGAAATGTTAGCCGGCACTCGAGAAACCAGCCCTAAGTCAATACATGAAGCTCATTTTTGACACCGCATACAAACAACTTACAACAGAAATGAGTAAAAAAACTCCGCGTCATTTTTTGATGCGGTGTTTTGACACACAAGTTTAGAAAATACATTGTGTTTGTGCGGTGTACTTGTAGTTGCGGTGCACTAATGCCGTTCTCTGGTGTAGACGAGCACAAATATATATTTAACAATTGTTCAAGATTACAGCCCAAGGAACAGTAAGGAGAGCTCTCTTCGCTGAAGATATAAGTAGGTGAGTTTTACGGAAATCAATTTCCATTCTTTTTATACCCTTGCAGAGGGTATTATGATTTCAGTCAGAAGTTTACAACGCAGTGAAGGAGTCGTTTCCGACCCCATAAAGTATATATATTATTGTCCATCTAGCTATGTCCGTCTGTCCGATTCTATGCGAACTAGTGTAACGAAGTTCTTAGGCCAGGGTTGCATTCAGCCGGGGCCAGAGAACCTTAAAAGAAATTTGTAAGAAAAGGTAGGGGAACCTGTGGCTGGATAATAGCGGAAGGAAATGACTTTCGAAATTGGTCGGCGAAACCTGGGGTTATTGTCTACCGGGGAATGGCCTCCGTTAGCATAAACTAGGCGGGCACTAACCAGGGATGGCCACCGGCAGTGCAAACTGCGATCGGTTATTTGCCCGGGAGTTGCCACTGGTCACGCACGCTGGGATTAGCGGACTTACCGGGGATGGCTGCCGCCAGTATGCGCTAAAGTTTGTAACTGCCCAGGGAATAACCACTGTCAGTGCAAAGCTACGATTAATTACTTACCAGGGAATGGCCACTGGTAATGCAAAATACGGTTTATTATTTACCAGAGAATTACCACTGGTAATGCAAAACTACGGTTAGTTATTTAATAGGTTACGGCCAGGTAATTCCACTGGTCCTAACTGCGGGGTCGGGGCAATAATAAAAAGACGGAAGAAATTCGCTTTAGAAGTAGTACACTTGGTTAATTTATTAAGCTTTGGTTAGATATCGCGGGTCTTCTGTGTCCCTAATACTGCCCGTTATGCAGTTTAGAATACGTATTGTTGACGAGAGTCTTACCCGGAGCACACGTCTGTTCGCTGGCACGATCGGAAACACAAGGAAGCCTTTTTCTCTCGCTCCGCGTGGTCTCTGTCTCCTATCGAAGCCGATTGTTCTATTCGATCTGCGATTGTTCCATTCGATATGTGATAGGGGTGTGTAAACACTGTTCAATTGTTAGTTAACAGTGGTTACGACTATTCGATTGGTAGTCGATTACCTTGCAGCTAGTGTGACCCTAGCTAACTATCGCCTATCGATTAATAAATTAAACACAGTGTTGGGTTTTGAACTTAACTTATTTATTCTCCAGTGGACTTAAATCTAATAACAAGCTTAATTTATATATATAAGAACTAAAATTAATTGTGCGCCTAAAACTTCAAAATGAGGCGTCACACTAGCTACCGCGATGAAACATTCCGAAGAGTCTTCTTTCTATTGCAGATAGTACATATGTGGGAACGAGGCGGATTGGACCACTATATTTTATGGTTCCCATAGGAATACTCGAAAAAACATTAAAAAAATATACTTGTTTTAGTTTTGAAGTAAGCTTTTTGATTTTTGACAATGTAAACCCCAAATCGAAATATCTTATATATCAGAAACGGGATTGATCGTGATAGAGCGTTTGAAGCTCTCAAAGATGGTCAATTAAACGGTAAGTACGCATTTTCAGTGCAAGGGTATACAAAGAGCGGCTTACCGATTTCAAGTGTAATGTTTAGTATTAATTTTTATTCTTGCCAGTTGCGAAGCCTATTTGACACTGAAGTGAATTTCGCAAAACGACGCCGTTTAGCGGCGTTGCCAGAAACTAAAGAGATATTGTGTATGTATACATGTTTTCTTGTACGTAGGTTAAATATCACTATGGACGGCAGTCCATGTAGTGACGAAGCGCACCAGGAGAGTGTGCGAAGGCGACTACTATTATATAGCCGCAAAATTTAAAATCTGCTGTGATAGTCCGATCGTAATGAGTAATACACCAATCGAAAGGTATTGCACTTAAAGGATTGCATACCAAGACTTTAAGAAAATCAATTGGCTTGGGAGAGAGAGCGGTGAAAGTGAAAAAGTGAAAATTTCGAAATTTGGAGCTGTTGGGGCCGGTGGGGATAAATGCCCCCTCGCAATGTTTTAGTTGTATTCCTTTTGAAAATACCCGTCGAATGAGGGGTCATTTGTCAAAATCCGACGCTCCGTTCAAAAGTTATAGCCAAAATAAGATTTTCTTCTTCTTCCCAAAATGAAAATTTAATTCTGTTTGTCAGTTTGTCAGTTTGTCCAAAACATGTTTTTTAAGTTTTGAAAATTTGATATGACGTTCATCACATCGATATAAAAAACTTTTGTTCTACCACTTTTGGAAAAACTCGCTAGTTTAGCGGGAAAACAGCTATAAATAGCTAAAATTCGGAAAGCCGTAATTTCTATACTACTAAAGCTACAGAGTTGTACTGCATCTCGTTTGAAAGTTATTTTTAAATGCTATAAATGCCCTTCATATGCAATTTGTGTAAATGTAATAGTTAAAAAGATATGAACAAAAGAAATTTTTTTTAAACTTTCTTTTTAGCTTTTTTTTAATTTTCTCAAAAACGGCTCTTACAACTTTAAACTGTATAGCCCTTGAGATTCCCTAAATTTTGGTATATAACACATTACTGTAAAAAGTCACGTTTAAAAGTTATTTTAATACGAAAATAGCCACTTTTGCCGGCTCGAACAACTAACGCTGCCTAAGCATTGAATTTAGTATGTGCGTATGCAAACTGTATTTTAGGGTCATGGAATCAATTCAATTGTTTTAAGGAATTCGAAATAGGAAACTTTTGTTTTACGACATTTTGGAAAAACCCGCTGCTTTAGCGGGAAAAAGCTAAAAATAGCTAAATTTCTTTAGTTCGTAAGTTGTACACTACTGAAGCTACAGACATGTGCTATGCCTCGTTTAAAAGGTATTTTGAAATACTTAAACGCCTTTTTAACTTAATTTGTTTAAATACAATGGCTTACAAATTTTGATTGACCAATTTAAATGTAAATGTATATATTAGCTCCTATGAGAGCCAATGTAAACAAACAAAAACTTCTGATATCAAATAAAAACACCTCTTAACGAGGTAAAAAACTAGTGACGATCGCACCTTGAACATACAAAAGTTCTGATATCAACATTTGTGACGAAAAATTATTACACTCGTTATTAAATAGACTTTCTAATATTTTCTCATTCGGCACGCTGCAATAGAAAATGCCTGTGAAGGGAAAAGGGCTGGAATAGTTTGCTAGGGCGGGCCGAATGAGAAAATATTAGAAAGTCTATTTAATAACGAGTGTAATAATTTTTCGTCACAAATGTTGATATCAGAACTTTTGTATGTTCAAGGTGCGATCGTCACTAGTTTTTTACCTCGTTAAGAGGTGTTTTTATTTGATATAGAATAGAATAGAGATGGCATTATGCGTCTATATGCTAGAGGTGATTAAAGCTGCAAGCGTTCACGAACATCCCGGCCCGCCCTGAAACACAGTTTCTAAATGGGGCAATACAGAAACTTTCGTAATCGGTCTGGTCATCTCTCCTGTCGGGGTCTTCAGTTTAACTGCTCGAACGAGGTCGTCCTGTCCTGGATAGGTTTCTACAACCCGTGCGATGTGCCAGGATTCCGGTGGTGTATTGAACTCTTTTACGAGCACAATATTACCGGTGGAAATGTTGGGTGTTGAGTTATTCCATTTTGGACGTTGCTGCAGAGTAGTCACATACTCCTGATGCCATTTCTTCCAAAATCCTTGAAGCATAGACTGAATGCTTTGCCAATATCCTAAACGGCCCACTGGGATGTGACTCAAATCGGGATCTGGCACTGTGGTTAATGGTCGCCCAATTAAGAAGTGACCGGGTTTAGGTAGTTGGTTTCCGTATCAAGTGTTTGGCACAAGGGGCGTGAATTTATCACTGCGCTTATTTGAGCAAGAAGTGTGCGCATCTATTCAAAGGTGAGCGTTGAGTTTCCAGTGATTCTGCGCAGATTTAGCTTGACACAACGAACTGCCGACTCCCATTTGCCTCCCCAGTGAGGGGCTCTCGGGGGAATAAGTACCCATTGGATACCTTCATCCGCTAGTGTGCTAGACACGGTGTCCTTGTGTGTTTGTGAAGAAAGCAATTCTTGCATCTCGTCGAGGGACCGCTTAGCTCCAATAAAGTTGGTGCCATTGTCACTATAGATTTTAGCGCACTTGCCACGTAAGGATATAAAGCGCCGCAAGGCAGCCAAGAAAGTTTCCGTTGTCAAGTCTGTTGCAAGTTCCAAGTGGATGGCCCTTGCTGATACGTGGCTTCCGAACCTTTGCATCCTTCAAAAGGATCGGACCTGCATAGTCGCAACCAGTATATATAAATGGAAGTGCTTGAGTAATTCTAACGCTGGGTAAATCAGCCATTTGTTGCTGGGATGTGTGGTAGCGTTGACGAAAGCAAGCTAAACAGCCCGGTGCTCGTGTTCCAGTATCAGCTTTGAGATGCGATGTGTTTTTGGTAGCAAAACTGGGTGTTTTACATCCCTTGATAGTGCGTGCTTTATGCAAAGAATCCTTGCCGCCTTAATCTCGTCAAATGAGAGCGCTGTGGATACCTTTTCGCTAGATGAATTTCGAATACGTTTAATAAACCGCAAAACGTAGCCGACAATGTGTACGAGCTTGATTCAAGAAGACACTCGTTCGATTAGTTCATCAAGTTTATGAATCGGGGTTGCTTCAGACAGTGTAGCCAAACAGTTTGATTTGACTTCTCCTTGAATGCGTTTGTCTGTAAGAGATAAACCGAACCGTGAGCCGTTTAACTTTACCAGGTACTGATCCTAGTCCCGTAGCCATAAAGGGCCATTCCACCACAAATGGAAGTCGATTAGATCAGCAGCCATCAGTCCTCTGGACGCACAGTCAGCTGGATTTGTTTTGGAGTCCACGTGACGACAAGCACTCCTTGGAATGGTATCAAGGATTTCCGAGGTTCTGTTTCCAAAAAACGTTTTGAGGTGGGCTGGCGCATACGATAACCAGGAGTGCAGTATTGATGAGTCGGACCAGCCAAAAACAGTGATGTTCTTGTGGAATAATCCAGATGTGATCGAGGGAATCAGTTGGCTGAGAAGAAGTGCTGCGGAAAGTTCCAGACGTGGCAAGGATTCTTGTTTTAGTGGAGCCACCCTTGTTTTCGCACAATGGACACCGAGATGGAGCCATCGTCATTTGTGACTCTGCTGTACACCACAGCAGCATACGACTTGGTTGATGCATCCGAAAATCCGTGTAGTTTGATGTTGGCAACAAATCGTGGTAGTCGGAATTTTTGATGAGTGTCCAGATCTGCTCTCCACTTCAGCCAGTTGTCCGCCAGTTTCGTTGGGAGTGGGTCATCCCAATTAAAATTCAAGAGCCAGAGTTTTTGGAAATGGATTTTGGAAATTTGTACATTCGAAAACGAAGGCACACTGCGAATAGATCGCGATGGATAATGGGCCCTGTAGACAGGGTGTCATTTAAAGCCTTACCATTGGCGTCGCGAAATGATCCATCGAAAACTACTCGTAGCTTCCGACCCAGCACTGGGTGGTGTGGTAGATAAAACTGATTTCCAGTAGCATTTTCCTCAGGTGGCACCTCTCGCATGTGCCCCAGATTTGTGTACTCCCTCATAAAGTGCACGTACTGTGTACGCAGCTGCTCGTTCTGTTGCAGCCGCCGCTCAACCGATTTAAAGCGTTTAGCGCTCCTTGTAGAGTTTCTCCGAATTCGGGGCTTTCAGTGTTGAATGGAAGTTCCACGATATACTTCCCGTTTTCATCGCGACTGTGAGTGGCGAGAAAGTGCTTCTCGACTTGATCATCTTCCGGTTCCAATTTTGCGCTGCTTTGAACGTTTTCCAGTTCCCAAAACTTCTGAAGCGTGGCACCTATGTCCATTGTTGTAGTCAGTGCAATAGCGTTGCTTGGAATCGATGTGATGAGTGAGGTTATTACCCATCCGAACACCGAAGAAATGGCGATAAGATTACCCTTGTTGTCGTACATCTGCCCAATAGAATGTCAACAGGTGAGTTTGTGTTGAATTCAGTATCCGCTAACTGCAGAACCTTGAAAACCTTGAGTGCAAATGCATCGATGTTTTGCCGTTCTAGCGAAGAAGTGATCGTGCCTAGCACGTGGGCGTAGACAACCAAATGATCCTCGGAGATACGAGACTTGATGTGCAAGGTTCTGCATCCCCTTGTCGTGGTTGCTTTTACCGAAGAGAATCCCGTAACCAAGATGCGTGATGCCGACCGTGTCAATCCAAGAGCTTGGATGCAACGCTCGGATACGTAGGAAAGCTCCGAGCCTGTGTCCAATAAGAGACGGCTTGTTACGTGGTCACCTTTTATGTTTTGAACAGTTGGTAATATGCTTCGCTTTACTTCCGTTTCCTGTGCAGATTTTGCAGTGCCCTGTGCACATACAACCGATTGAGTGCCCTCTCCTTGGGCGAAATGACTGAGAGTCACCGAAGTGTTATTGGGCGCGCTTATGTTTCGCTCGTCCTCCCCTGCTATCTGGGCAAGATTCCCAAAAGCTTGTGGATTCGCTTGGACATGTAGAAGAGAGTGATGATTACCCTTGCATTTGTATGTCGACTTGCACTTGCTGACCCCATGACCAGGTCGCAAGCAGTTGTAGCACAGTGATTTCTCCTTCACGAAAGCTCGCCTCTGCATCCCGGACATATCCAAGAACTGCTGACAGCTGTACAGCCTTCGGCCGCAACCATCGATTGTGTGACCCTTTTTGGTTTTTCTGCATGTGTTGTTGTCTTGCCATCAGTAGCAAGCTCCCTTTTACTCAGCTCAGTTCCTGGCAACGAATATCCAGAAATTTGAAGAATTCCTCGAGAGTTGGGGAATCAGTGTCCATGCTGCGCCCAATCCACCTGCGCCGCGTGTCAGGGTCAAGTTTTTCCAGGGCCAGATAGATGATCCAGCAATCACGTCCCATCTGGTTGACCGCATTCAATCCGCGAATAATTTCGTTTGCTCCGTCTGACACCTTCCGAAGAATTGATGCATCTACCTTTGTAGTTGTTGGTAGGCTCATAAACTGCCGTGGACGATTGTATCTCTCCTTAAGACGTTCCCATGCAGTGTTGTAAGCAGTATCCGTAATGGCCAAGTGCCGTACCAAGTTGGTAGCCTCATCAAAAAGCAGTGATTTCAAGTGATGGAACTTCTGTGTATTGGACAAATGCTGCTTGTTATGAATTGTGCTTTTATATATGTCTTGAAAGGAGGGCCACTCTGTCTAGTTGCCAGAAAACCGCTTGATTTGAATTTTCGGCAATTCACTTTGATTAGCATTCGCCGCGAGTACCGAACTTGAATTCGTCACCAGCAACCTGAACCGGCGTGCTCGAACTAGCCTGATTTGCAGCCAGTCGCTCAAATGGTTGTTGGTTTTGTTGTAGCAAATTTACAATTGCGTCGTCGTTGGAATGCAGACCGTTGCTGCCATTTGTAATGCCAGTAGATGTACTCTGTTGTAGAGCATTACTTCTGTCTTTGAGAATTGCGATCGCCCTTAGGTATTTTTCTTCGTAAATCGCATTATCGATCTCCGGATCGACGTAACCTTCCACATCCTCGTGGACAGCAATGCCATCGCCGAACTGGTTGAACTCCTTCCAAACTTCGTGGAGAGGTTGTATGCGCGTGGTGATCTCTGTTTGTATTGCAGATTGCGTTTGCTCAGCCCATGGGAGACAACGTGTGATGTTGGCCTTGAGCCTGGAACGGCTTTTCACAAATGCTTTTAATTGTTCCATAGTAAACAATTATCCTGAGGATCAAAGCACTTCACTAACTGTCTAAGAATCCGTGAACGAAGGACCAACAATATGGTCAGAAATAAGACGAGTTGAGTTGCGTGTGTGTGGACTGTATTAATTTTTATTCTTGCCAGTTGCGAAGCCTATTTGACACTGAAGTGAATTTTGCAAAACGACGCCGTTTAGCGGCGTTGCCAGAAACTAAAGAGATATTGTGTATGTATACATGTTTTCTTGTACGTAGGTTAAATATATAGAATAGAATAGAGATGGCATTATGCGTCTATATGTAAGAGGTGATTAAATCTGCAAGCGTTCACGAACAACATTGCCGATGCTACAGTGCGTACTTTGTATATGTGCATACTTATGTGCACATTGTGCATACTACACAAATGTTTATGTAAAATGTCATTTCAAGAAATTTTACGTCCTAAATCATGAAATAAAATGTCTTAAAATAATAATTTAAATTTTTAAACAAGAAAAAATTGCTTTAACAACATAAATGCATTCCTAGTTTAAAGAAATATATTTTCATGTTTTCTTGTTTTAGGAAAATATATTTTTCTGGTTTTAAGAAATACTTTTTCTTGGTTTAAAGGCGCCTTTCTAAAGAATAAGTCTTGAAACAAAAGACGCCAATGGAAATATTTAAGAAAGATATTTCTAGATTTTAGGTTAATACTCAGTTTTTTATTAAATAATTACCGATAATGACTCCTATAGACAATAGAAGAATAAATGGTCGCCGACGTCCCATATTCAGTTTGCAGCGATCAGATAAAGATCACAGAATGGGACAAAGAAAGAATCCAACCAAGGTGGACAATGCCCACATCAATGTCATATGCTGATGCTCAACCCCAATTTTTAAAAGTGTTGGTGAAACAAACGCTGTTTCGGCTGCGTATGAAAACTCGATACCCATAACAGCAGCAGAAACTTGAATTAATTCTGCTCATGTCTTCGTTCTGTAACAATCAATAAAAGTAATTTTATATAAGTACAAATGAATATACAAACAATACAATTTATAAAATTAAGAAATAAATATTCATGTTACCTTTCGCGACGCACAGTGGAGCCTGCGGGAAAAATTAAATATAAAATCAAATTTTTGATGTAGGTCTAGAATGTTTTAACGCACATCAATCTACAGGTAGTTGATCCACTATTTCGAATATGTATCCCTTATAAATATCAAATTTATAAAAATATATGCCCCTTCAAAGTTGATAAATTTTTTCGATTTTAAATATACGAGTAAACTGGCTTTTAAAGTGAACGGTTGTGATTTTTCTGCGCTCCGAATTTTTATTTGTTTTTGTGTTTACCTTTAGACGGTTTAAATTAAAACTTTAAATATTCGGTCCCTAATTTGATTTATTGTATTACGCGTTCACTTCGCGAGTGAATTTACTCTATTCTGTGCGCAATCTCATTAAAACAATTTCCAATTTTAATATTGTGTTCTGTGTTTTTTGTTGTTATGAATTCTTTGCCTTTCCTTTGTGCGTTGGCCGTAAAGGCTGCATAGCAGTTTGTGTTATTGTTTTCTGCATTCGCATTCTCTCTCTTCTTTTCCCTCTTTTGAAATTTTAAGCGTGTGGAGTCGGTGCTCTTGCGGTACTTTTAACTGCTCGTTTGCAAATTTCGGTTCCTACATTTCTGTTTGGTACAGTGGGCAAAATATTTACAATTATGGATACTTTTGTCTGCTCTATTAATAAATGCCATCAATTAATTAGACTGATCAGTCAAAATTGACCTGTTGGCTGTGTGAAAAAATGGCTCATACCAAGTGTGCCGGCTATACTGGCCAAACCAATGATGACCTTGCTAAGGGTCACAATTTACTTTATTGTTGTGATCCTTGTCTTCTAGTTGCGCAAGAGATGAGATCTTTTATGCGCCAAACCAAAGGCGGCTTACAGAGTCTAATCAATAGTTTTGGTGTTGCTTTTTGGTGTTGTTTTCGCCGAGCGGATGATTTACTCTCAGCGCTGGACTCTCAATTTAATAGCCTTAAGCTAATTGACGAGTCTCCAAAGCGCAAAAAGGCCACTGATGGTAGGCAACCTAAGGAAAACACCTCGCAACCCCCTGAAAGTGATAAACAGAGCTCCACGTCGGATCAGCTGTCGACCGTAGCAAATCCCCAAATGTTGCTACGATCAGCAGCTAGAAAAGATTTGGATCAATTGGAATCCGTATCATCCGTAGTAAACCCCCCTGTCATTCCGCCCATTTCTAATAACTTGTCACCTCCAGGAAATGTTGAGGCCGGTCAATCTGCAGTACCAAAACCTCTTTCAGTGGTTCAACCCAAAAAAACAAACGGCATCCGAGGTGTTGGACTATATACAGCACAAAACAAATGCCAAAAACATTAAAGTGGAAAAGTTTAATTTCACTTATTCGAGGGACACCTCATCTTTCAAGATCTTTGTTCCGAACGATCTCTTTTCAACCATTTCTGGCCAGATCTTATGGTGGTAAAGGAGTTCGAAACTAGGAATACAAATAAAAAAAAAAGACCCGTGTAGACTAGATTCCCCAATCAAGGCCAGAGTAGTGTGGCATCTTCATCTTCATCTTCTACCCTATCTTCGTCCTTAAAAAACTAGCTTAATTCTTTCCTATCAGAATACTAGAGGCTTGCGCAGTAAGTTATCTAAATTGTATTCGGATAGTCTTTCTTTTGCATCCCATATTATTGTTTTTACAGAGACCTGGTTAAAAGAGGAGATTACAGTACAGTATTACATGTAGATATGTGTCATTGTATATCTACATGTAATACTGAATTAAACAAAATACATAAATGGGCGCAAATAAATGGTCTGGGACTAAATCCTAGTAAATCAAAATGTCTGATAATATATAAAAAAACACTTGAAACTAATAACTTGCCCCGTATAATAATTAATAATATTCCCATTGAATATGTACAACATGCTGTTAACTTGGGTGTAACTTTCAACAATACCTTGCAATGGAGTACACATATTACTAAAGCAACAGGAAAAATATATGGAATGTTAAGGCAGTTGTCAGTATCCCAACATTTTCTGCCAGTAAACCTTAAGATCCTAATAGCAAAAATGTACCTACTACCCTAATTATTTTATTGTGTTGAAAAATTAAAAGTAGGGTTCAACTCCATAACCAGATACGTATTTAATAAAAGAAGAGCAGAACACATATCCACCCTTGCAGAGTCTATTTACTATATGAAGTTAGAGCAATGGATAGATTTTAGAGCTCTAATTTTCGTTCATAGGATTATAATGACAAATGAACCAACTTACCTCGCTGACAAACTTGTACATGCCCAATCAAATCGAACTAATAATTTAATTTATCCGAGAACAAGATTACTGTGTTCTCAGAGACAATTCTACATGAATGCTGTGCGCCTGTGGAACGAACTGCCTCATGTTCTCAAATCAATAAGAAGTGCTAATCAGTTTACAATTAAATTAAAAGAATTTCTAAAAATAAATAACTCTAAAAATTAAAGATAAGTTTAGTTAAGTCCATTGTAAACAACTATGTATTATAATTAAGAAATATTGTCAGCTATAAATTATATTAATTACACTAGTTTACAAAAAAAAATCGACGTCACCCTACTTGAAGACAACCTTAATTTTCTAGTAAAGAACATCTCCCTGATTAAGAAATGGGCACTTATAATTTTTTTTATGATGTCAATTTTTTTTTAAGTGTAAAAAACGTTTTTTGCCCTTTTTTATTTTTTATCTTTTGTTCTGGTAAACCGATTTTGGTCATCTTAGACGTATTTTATAGGTAATAGAATGCCCTTTAACTTTCTTATACACAGCATTGAGTTCCAGTCATTAGTTTAGAAGCTACACCTCGTCAAAGTCTAAAAAAAGGGAAAAAATTCAATTTGGACCGGCATAAATCCGATCATTAAAAATACACGGCTAAAAACCGAAATTAGTTTTATAGTTTATTCTTAAAGATTGGACTTTAAGCAAAACAATAAGACCATCAGCTCAAAAATCAACCAAGCGTTCCATTTTATATAGATTTTTCATGCTGGGTAAAAAGGGTATTACAGTCCTGTTAAAGCCATGTTAAGGCCCTGTTGTCTCAGTTAACAGCTGTAAACGGCGAAAAAATCACCGTTGTCCCAAACTCAAAATATTCATATAAAGTGCATTTACTGGTGGATTCTAATGATCATTAGCTTGTTTTTTTTGTCAAAGAACAATCTACCAGAAGAAGTTATAAAACTAATTTCGGGTTTTAGGCGTGTATTTTTAATGATCGGATTTATGCCGGTCCAAATTGAATTTTTTCCCTTTTTTTAGACTTTGACGAGGTGTAGCTTCTAAACTAATGACTGGAACTCAATGCTGTGTATAAGAAAGTCAAAGGTCATTCTATTACCTATAAAGTAAGTCTAGGATGACCAAAATCGGTTTACCAGAACAAAAGATAAAAAATAAAAAAGGGCAAAAAACGTTTTTTACACTTAAAAAAAAATTGACATCATAAAAAAAATTATAAGTGCCCATTTCTTAATCAGGGAGATGTTCTTTACCAGAAAATTAAGGCTGTCTTCAAGTAGGGTGACGTCGATTTTTTTTTGTAAACTAGTGTTATAATTATCTATAATTATCAACACGTAGTGACTAGCGTATTAATTCATAAGTTTCAAAAACTTGTATCGCTAGGATACAATAATCAAATAAATAAATAAATCTTAAGCTCCGAAATTTTTCCTGGTAAGTACACTACCTATAGGCATGACCGACCATCCAGACGAGGCGGTGGTGTTTTAATTGCCGTGAACTCAACTCTCACGTCAGAAGTGGTCACATTTGAAGAATTCTATAATATAGATTTCATATGTGTAAGGCTGTCGTTTCGTGGTAGTTTTATCTATATCACCTGCTCATACATTCCGCCTGCATCTGAATTTACAGACTACTTAAATCATATTTTTGCTATACAGTCAGTGTCGAACAAAATGACCGATAGAGACCAACTTTTAGTTCTAGGAGATTTTAATATCCAGGAAACATCGTGGTCCACAGATGAACAATCAAATGTTTTACTTCCACTAGCCCAACATGACTTTATTGAAGGCTTGCTAGATATATCATTGTCTCAAGTTAACAATATTAAAAATTCACTTGATCGTTTATTGGACCTATGCTTGGTATCAAATCCGGACTGCGTATTTCTATCCAAGATAGCACCTCTTACTCAACCTGAAGATCCATATCATCCGGCGTTTAAGGTTTCAATCGATTGTGATAGATGCAAAATCAGAGAAGTCTACTAAGCGACTACTTTGTTTTGGCAAGGCCGACTTTCGTATGCTAAACTCTTATTTATCTGCCTTTGATTGGTCCGATCTCTACTCATGTCATAATATGGATGATGGTATAAATATTTTTTATCAACAGTAAATTCGTTTTTTAATTCTTGTGTTCCGTTGTACTATCCGTCAGTCTCCACCAAACCACCTTGGTTCAGTAAAGAGCTGACACACCTAAGAAACGTAAAGTCCAGACTCTATAGGAAATATAAAGATACCGGTTCCCAATCTATTTTTTCTAGATACTTAAGCGCTCGGTCTAGTTTTACCGTGCTTAACGCTCTGTGTTACAAAAATTATTTGAACCAAAACAGTTCTTCAATTTTGTTAACACTAAGCGTAAATCCACAAATTATCCTTCCTCGCTATCTTTTGAAAACATGACAGCAACAACTGATCAGGCAATAGCCGATTGCTCAGTTTTTTCAAACGACTTATTCTCCTTCATCTCACTGTACACGGCGTTATTTTTACACTGTATCCAAGTCGAACTTAATATTTTGTCCCTTACTAAACGAAAGCGCCCTATTAATTGATTTACAAAAAGTCAAGCCCGAATTCCTGGTTGTGTACTTAGATATTGCGCAGAAGCCCTTTGCAAGCCCCTTCTCAAATTGGTTACCTTATCTTTAGAAACGTCCCAATTTCCTTCTATGTGGAAAGAATCGTTTGTGATTCCCCTCCAAAAAAAGGTAATAAATTGGAAGCAAACAATAATAGAGGTATATCTAAATTGTCAGCTATCCTGAAGCTTTTTGAAAATATTATTACACCTCATTTGCAGCACCTATGTAGGTCAGTTATATCTCCATGTCAACATGGTTTTATGAAACGTAGATCAACAATTACTAACCTTTTGGAGCTCACTTCATTTGTGATAAAGGGATTCAAAAACAATTTTCAAACAGACGTCATCTACACTGACTTTAGTAAAGCATTTGACTCCGTAAATCACCTACTTCTGGTTAGAAAACTCGATTTAATAATTTAAGATGGATCTTAAATTATTTAATCGGCAGAACGCAAAGGGTACTTTTTAAAAATTCTCTTTCTTGTACACTCCAGGTTACCTCGGGTGTCCCACAAGTGAGCCATTTGGGGCCGCTGCTTTTTACTTTATTTATAAACGACCTTCCATCAGTTATAAGTCATTCTCGTGTACTTATGTACGCTGATTATGTGAAATTATGCCTGCAGTACAAGGATACTTTTTGCCAGTCTGAATTACAATCCGATTTAAATAGTTTCCAAACATGGTGCTCCGACAATTCGCTGAATTTAAAAGGGCTCTAAGTGTAAGGTGATGACTTTTTGTCGTGTTACTCCTCAATATGCGATTTACACGCTGAGTGAGAGCACTCTGGACAGAATAGACCTAGTCAATGATCTTGGTGTTCTTTAGGACCCAAGACTAAAGTTCACTGATCACATTTCATCCATGGTAAATAAAGCTAGGGGTGCGCTTGGCTTTATTAAAAGGTGGTCTAAGAAATTTGATGATCCTTATATTACTAAGACCTTATTCATCTCGCTCGTCCGGCCGATTCTTGAGTATGGATCACCCGTCTGGAGTCCCCAATACGGAATTCATATTGACCGTTTCGAATCCGTACAAAAGAACTTTTTACTTTTTGCATTAAGGCGCCTAAACTAGGATGCAAACCGCATTTTACCTTCTTATTCTAGTAGATTACTCCTAATTAACTTACCCTCCCTAACCAACCGTTGAACGATGCTTGGAACTGTCTTCATTCGAGGTGAAATTGATAGCCCCGACTTGGTTGGACGGCTTAACTTTTTTGTTCCAAGTAGATTAACTAGAATTTACATTCCCTTAATTTTAAATCACTGTAGATCTAACTATGACATGCATGAACCTTTCACATATGTCACTATGTTCTGACTATAATAGACTTTATCTTATTATATCAAATTCTGACTCTCTGCCTCTCCTATAACGATTAATATTAAATTTCCTAGCACAGAATTAGATCCTACTTTTGTTTTCGTGAATAGCCTGCAAGTCTTTTTGCTGATAAATTCGATACCTTCCGTAAAAAAATAACGAGTGTCTTTGGTTCTCACATTGTCATTAATTGGTAATGCCAGTATCGTAAGCAAAGATTCTTCTCCTATACTTTATGAATAATTTCAATATATATATTAATTAAGATTTTCCGTGTGACGGAAAGTCTCAACATTAGTTACTAGTTTCACGTTTAAAAGGGGGCGCTGATTAAAAAAGTGAAGTAGGTCTAGAATAATGACGACGAGTTCTTAACAGACGACATTAACATAGGGGATCAGATTGCAAGGCTAGCGCTGATCCAACGGCACACGATGTTTGAAAGGGGAGGGTAACAGCCACATGCTGCCGAACGTATTTCGAATAAGTGCTCGAGTTAGCTACTCGGGCAGCTAAGACAGATGACAGACGATCTCTATTAGTTTTCCCAGGAACTTTTAATATTTCTTTCTGGTTATGCGGGAGAGGTGAGATGCTTACCAAGAACCCACCCCATCCGGCGAGCTCAGCCGGCAAAATGGTCCCTGAACATCGAACTCATCTCCCTTGGCCTATGTCCGTACGACGGGGATTTAGAAACCGTCAAAAATGACGTCTGTGACACTCAGATGTGCTATTCTGGGGAAATTTGGTTGGAATGGTTTTCTGTGACACCCCGCTTGTAAATCAGCTGGGTTTACTAACAGCAAACTGGCGCCAATTTTAAAATATTACAAAATATTGAGTCGACCTGAGTCGCAAGCTTTAAATTTGCTGTTGGCATGGTGATTTGTATTGCCGCAACTCCGACAGACAGTTTTCCATTGGTTTTGGGGTTTTCCATCCATTTATAATTTGTTATTGGCACACCGCTTCTGCACAAACACAGCCAAAGACCAAATTATCGATTCGTTGGGCCGCGGCTAAAGGCGTTCATCGGAATTCATCCGCTGGCATTTTCTTGGTATTTCCTTACCATTTCCTTAGCTCAACTGAGTACCGGGGTGTGAAAAGGTCCCAGCTAAAGGCGTTAGCTACCTACTTGCCTCTCGCTTACTCCTATAGTTAGCTAGCAGTGTTCGTCGTATTGAGTACTAGGCTAAAGGAAAGAATCTAGTTTTTGAGATTTGAAGATGAAGATGTGGATGGTTGTTTTTACAGAAATTAGGGAAAAAAGTTCTGATAAAATCTTTTCTCGGTTTATAGACTAAAAATTAGGAATTTTTTAAATTTAAAATGCGTCTGTCTGGAAACTATAAAAGCTAGAAGATTGGCATTAAGCAAGCAGATTCAACGGGTTCCTAAACAGCGTAAGTTTGTTTTATCAAAGTGCCACGCCTCTTACACCCAAGAACCGCGAAAAACTTTGGCTTCCACATTTTTGATGCTTCAAGAAATTTGTAACTGATAAGTATTTGTTTCGTCAATACCTACATACCTACATTTATGCCTTGCATGGCCAGTGGTACGAATACCTCGCGATAGATGGCGCAATACAATTTTAGGCATTGAAACCGCGAATTCAAATGGGTCGATATTAAAAAAACTAGAAATGGCTCCAACTTTTTACAAAAACCGATTGTAACTGTTTGTGCCTACGCGAAGATGGTGGCACACAGACGGGTCTTCTGCCGAACAGTAATAGTTCGCACTATTGGCACGGAGACGCCTTGGAACCTTGAAGCTTCTTCCAGAAGGTTGGGAGTTAGACTTGCGGATGTTGCTGACGGGCTAGGAACCGTGTTGGACAGGCCTTTAAGTGACGGGCTAGGAACCGTGTTGGATAGGCGGGAGTGGCAGGACGAACAACTAGTCGCGACGGTGTAGGGTTGGCTACGGACTTGTGGACAATGCGTTGGTACGGCACTGCGCTTGAGTTGATGGGTCTGCCGAGGAACAGTGATAATTCGCACTGTTCGGCACGGAGACTCTTTGAATTACGAGGTCTCTTCCCGGAGGTCAGAAAGAAGAACCACGGAGTTATCAACCCATCATATAACTGATTTATTGTAAAGTTGGTACCTGCTTATATACTACTTGGAGATGCGGAAGATTAGTGGACAAATAGCAGAGTCAGGTGTGTTCTAGAGTAGGTCAGTGGAATTGATTACGCTAACAGAATGCTTAGTTGATCGGCTGACACTGCAAAAAGTGCTGACTGCTTGGCGGGTCTTAACTTTGTAGAAAATGCTGATCAGTACTTATTACCAGCCATGGGTGCAACTGGGCGCCTGTTACTGTTACCAATTTGGATACTGCTTGATTTGTTGGTGCTGGTCATGTTTAGCAACATTGTGTATGAACATTCTCCCCCACCCCCCCCCCCCCCCTTTGAGGGGTACCCTCAATTAAGGCGTGATATCGGTTAGCAGCTAACAAATCAATGAATGCGGGGAATGTCTCCGTCAGCTGCTAAGGGTCAAGCCTCTAAGAAACGTCCTCCAACTCTTCTGGTTGCTGCTGACTGCTCGACTTTGCCGTGGCGACTCCCTTTAACCATGCTTAGATGGCTTTTTGGCTAAATGTATACTTTTCATCAACAATTTAGACGTCTTGTAGTTTAAAGGTTGATGAGTCAATTCGTAGTTAATTATTTTGATTGTCGTAGCTTCGCGTGGTTAATACGCTGCAGACTGGATTACTTGTCGGCTCCTTATGTAGCATTGTATGATGCCGTTGCTGGCAGACTCGACAGTTTCCTACTTGAATAATAACTTGGCGTCGAGTTTTAGGATCCATTTCTTGAAACTGGATACATTCCCTTGTCCGTCCTATTTTGGAATATTGTTCTTCAGTTTGGAGTCCACAATATCAAGTGCACATCGACCGTATTGAGTCGGTACAAAAAATTTCTTCTTTTTGCCCTTCGTAGTTTGAACTGGGATCAAAACGTAAGGCTTCCTTCCTACCAGAGTAGATTACTATTGCTTAATTTACCTACACTTGAAAACCGTAGAATAATGCTTGGTACTATTTTTATGCAAAATCTTATAAGAGGTGATATTGATTCTGTAGAACTGGTAAGGCGTTTAACTTTTAATGTTCCCGTTAGACTAACACGAAATTATTACCCTTTTAATTTGCCTCGATGTACATCAAATTTTACTCTGCGTGAGCCCTTTCGTGTTCTTTGTAAAAATTATAACAATCTTTATCATTTAATTTGCACTTTAACATCTATCCCTGTACTAAAAACTAAAATTTTATCTCATTTACTTCAAACTTAGTTGTAGCCTTTCTCTATTTGTTTCATGTATTTTCCTCGCGAACTCGCATTTTTGCCCTAATTAATAAAGGGTCCCGCGCGTAACAAGCACGTGCTTGGTATCGTTTGTACTGCTCGTAGTGCATCAACGTCCATCATATATGCCCTTATGTAATGTGGCCCTAGGTGACAAATTTTGCAGCTTTCTTCGTTGTTGACTGATGGATTGCGGAATGTTGTTGTAGGTTGTGCGTTTATCGTCTCAAACATGCATGCGCGGCGCTCAATAAACGTCAGTACACTCTTTAAGGCTGGAATTTCAGTTGGTGCATCGGCTGAATTCTCCAGTGCGGCTGTGGAGCTGGATGAGCTGTGTATCCTGTGGAGCTGGATAAGCGAGGCCTCGGACTCTTTGAATTACGAGACCACGGTCTGTCTGTCGGTCTGTCTGTCTGTCTGTCTGTCTGTCTGTCTGTCTGTCTGTCTGTCTGTCTGTTGCTAAGTAGGATAGTATTATTGATTTAAAGATAGGCAGTCAGTCGGTAGTAGATATTAGGTGATATAGTCATTGCAAAGTACTCTAAAAGGTTCATGCATTGCATAATTAGAGATACAATGATTTAAAACTAGAGGAATATAGTTTCTTGTGAATCTATTTGGCACATTAAAATGCAGGCGACCCAGTAATTCGGGACTCTCCACATCACCATGAATAAAATTCCTAATAAACGTCGTACCAAGCATAGTTCTTCGGTTAACTAAAGATGGTAAGTTAATTAGAAGTAGTCTACTAGAGTAGGATGGCAGTATTAGGCTTGTGTCCCAGTTAAGTCCCCGTAAGGCAAATAATAAAACGTTTTTTTGCACAGACTCAATCCGGTCTATATGCACCCCATATTGGGAACTCCAAACTGGAGCGCAGTACTCAAGAATTAGTCGGACTAATGAAATAAACAAGGTCTTAGTAACATAGGGATCATCGAATTCCTTCGACCACCTTTTGATAAATCCAAGCACGCCCCTGGCTTTATTTACCATGGTAGTGATGTGATCAGAAAATTTAAGTTTAGGATCCATATAGACTCCAAGGTCGTCAGCATGCGTTATTCTGTCTAACACACAACCGCTCAAAGTATAAGTTGAATAGTGAGGGCTGACAAGAAAAAAGGTCATTAGTTTACACTTAGAACCATTTAAATTTAAGTCATTATTTATGCACCATGTTTGAAATGCGTTGAGATCGGATTGTAAAGCTAAACTTTGTGCAGGATCATTAAATTGCAGGCACAACTTAACATCATCTGCGTACATAAGTACACGTGAGTTTGTTAGGACTAGAGGAAGGTCATTTATAAATAATGTGAACAGGAGCGGACCAAGATGACTTCCTTGTGGTACACCGGACGTAACTTGGATTATATTTAATAATAATAATAATTATAATATAATTATTATTTTTTTTTTCTCTTTTTTGTTCAGGAAATATTTATAATGTTACTTTTATCTTTTTTTCTGTTTGCTTCTCTTTCTTGTTTAGCAAGCAGTTCATCACTCGCACTTCCGTAGCATCGGATCACGACAGCAAGCAGTACATCACTCGGCTCTCCCTTAGCCCCAAACCGACAAGCAATCAGCCCATCCTTCGGCCCTTCCGTGGCGCCGAATCAACGTAGCAAGCACCCTCGACTCATTTATACGTCATCACCCGACAAAAAAACTAATTTTTTCAATTATTACGAAATGCACGCCTACTTTATAGTTCTATCCCCCTGTGTCATTATTGGGGAAAGGGAAGTTAATCGATCTATAGAGGAAATATAAATATCTGTCGCGAACCCTGACCAGGGTCGTTACAGTGGCGCCCGAACAGATTGAAGACAAGTAGACAGAAACCTCAAACACCACAAAGATCGGTTACCCTCTTCCTCAAACACAACACAGATAAAATGGTTGGCAAGCTAAGTGTGCCGAGAGCTGGCACAAAAACACGCAAGGACCCCATTACCAGCACCCGACGGATCAGGGAATCAACCAAAAGGCGCTAGTGGGACATTCAACACGGAGCAACACATCAGCGAGAAAACCCCAAACTTGCTACAGATACCGGACATGCAAACAACAAGCAGAGGAAAACCGATACCCGAACTTAGGAAAACGGACAAAGTGGCCACAATGGGAGTAATACGAAGTTAGGGAGAATTTTATGACGGCACGGGCGACCCGACAGAATTCATCTGTAGAACGGAAGAGCTGGCAAGGGCCTATGGGATAGAGCTCGACCACGCAGCAGGAGCTATGGTGATTTTGCTCAGAGACTGTGCCCTGGACTGGTGGCATACCCACCCAAAAAAGCTTCAAGAAAGAATTCCTGGGATACTACAGACCAGCGGACTACGAAGAGAAAGCAATGGAAAACATAACACGCAGGGACAAGGGTACAAACGAGCCAGCAAAGGACTACACGCGGGAAGTTTGGAAGATCATGAGATTTACCACTCTCACGGAAGAAAATAAACTAGAGTGGGTCTACCGAAACAGTCGAGTAGAGTTCAAAAAGTATGCTAAACGGGGGGAATGCCGAACCCTAGCGGAATACTTACAGTTGGCAGAGGAATTCGAGGCCCTACAGCCAAAGGAACGCACAACACAACACACACCGGAAAGCCACTGGACACAACAGCAACAACCGGGAAATTTCGGGAGACAAACAAGAAACCAATGGAGACCCCAGGAACCCCCAGAAGCACTGAAAAGAGGAATAACACGATCATTCAGTATGAATAATAGATGTTCAAGGTGCAAAGAAGAGGGACACACAGGACAGCAGTGCAACAACATGCCAAGAATATACTGCTGGATATGCGGACATGATGGAATACGAACGATCCATTGCTGTCGCCGAAACGAAACGTCGGGACACGCCAGAGGCCCATGGGATCAGAGTGGGCGCCCAGGGCAAACACCACACCCGCAACAGCAATAAACTTTAACGGCCGACGACTACTTGCACAAGTGAACATAGGCAACACAAGAGTTCGCGGGGCCATAGACACGGGAGCCACAAGAAGTTTCATCGCCAGGAAACTAGCCAGCAACATAGCCAGGCATGGGACGGAAAAGCAAGTAACCGAAGCCATTAGACTAGCAGACGGGACTAACAAAACGGGTAGGGTAGGTATTATCCTCGAAACCCAGTCATGCAAGAAATAATAAACAAAAAACAAGTTGACAAGCTTCTAGATCAGGATCTTATCGAACCCTCGCATTCCGCTTACAGCTCACCAGTAGTATTAGTAGAGAAGAAAAACGAAGAATGGAGACTTTTCCATACATTCTTCATTTGCAATTGTCCAAAATCAAAGAAACGGCCAGTCCATGCCAATGGAGACATGTGTCATCAAACCTCAACGCCGCAGATGTTTTATCAAGAGGAATCCCGCATCTCAATTAGGCGCACACACTTTGTTGTTATATGGACCACTCTTTCTTCACGGACCTGTAGAGAAATGGCCATCCCTCTTTAAGGCCTCTAAAGACAATAGCATCTCATTGGAGAGAAAACTAAAAATCGTCACTCTGGCAACAAGTTCAGAAAATTCCTTTAATCGTTTAAACGTATAATTGCCTATATGTTACCAATCAAAATAGACCTATTCTAAACGCTGGAGTGGGTTATTGTGGACCCTTCTGGATGCATCACAAGGTCCGAGGCAGGCGACCTGATAAATGTGTTTTGTGACGAAAGCAGTACATCCGGAATGCGTTAGAGACTCCAGTGCATAGTGCAACACCAAAGGAATTCAATTTAAATTCACTCCACCAAGATCACCGCACTTTGGTGGATTATGGGAAGCCGCAGTAAAGTCAGCAAAGACATTATTGTTAAAAAATGTGTCCCCTGCTAATCTCACTTTTAAACAGTTAAGCACAGTAATTACAAATGTAGAAGCTGTACTAAATTCACGACCTTTAACTCCAAAATCAGCTGATCTAAATGATTTGACTGTTCTGACGCCTGGTCATTTATTAATTGAAGAGCCATTTGTAGCACAAGCAGATCCAGAGTCGCTAAAAATAAAATCCCTTTCTGAACAGTAGGGAAATGGTAAATGGTAAATGGTAAAACACATATTCTGGATGCAATGATCCAGGGAATACTTAACAGGCCTACAACAACATCATAAATGGAAACAACCACATACAAATGTAAAAGAGGGCACGATGGTAATTATCAAAGACGACAATATGCCTATACTTCAATGGCCCAGCCATTGATCCAGGACAATATGGATATGTACGAGTAACACTGCAAATGGTGTATTGAAAAGAGGATCGAGGAGAAATATGCAATAAGATAAACAACGAGGAAGAGAAGGATGATCAGGAACCAAAAAGGCGCAAGAGCACAATTCTCCCCCTCCTGTAAATGCCCTAGCTAATCCTGCTGCTGCTATTACCACTGGCTGCAGCAAGTGCAATAAATATAGCCAAGTTTGAATAAAAACCTGAAATATATTAGAAGAACTTGGGAAAACTTATCTGGCAACTGCGGATTGGACGATTATCGCATATTATGATCTAAACCCGTATTTGAAAGACCAAATGTGTTCTCACATACAACCAGTACAAGCATGTGCTGCGTTATATACTCATTTCCAACACGTCGACGAAATCCGAACTGAGAATGATTTACTCCGTATGTCCAGGATAAGACGCTTGCGACTGGACATTATTGGAAATATTGCCAGCAGCCTTTTTGGAGTATTGCACACGGAGTATGCCAAAAAGATGTCGCCGACCATTAAAAAGGTTAAAACAAACGAAGATTATCTGCTAGAATTTGTAAAGAATTAAACATCAATAATTGATTCCAACATAAATATAATGAAAAGGGAAGAAGCAGCCATTAATAGAAGAATCATGATCTGAGAAAGGGAGGATTTAACCAACGCGACACGATTCTTTAAAAATCGTTCAATGGTATGTCGCGCTAACCAATCAATTGAGTGTATTGGCGGCCAATAATCAAAGAGTCCGGTCAGAGATTTCTCATGTGCTGACAAATGTTCATCACAATGAAATCAGTCCGCTCCTCGTGTCGCTAAAGCAACTTCAAGAGCATAAAATAGTGAAGAACCTTAAGACGGCCCTAACAATCGCCGACTAATTTTGTAGACATGTAGGATTTTTGTAGCCTTGTAAGACTCATGAAGAGATTATTATTAGTTTATTTTGTATCCTTCAAGGAGAAGGAGGGTTAATTACTCTTGAGGCTTCGCGCGCGCCAGTTTAAATCGTGAAAACTCCGCAAAAACCCGGAAAACCGTTCCGCCGTGAAAAATCGAACAAGTGTGAAACGGAATGTCGAGCGATAGTGGTGAAGTGGAAGCAGCGTACGACCCGGTTGCCACCGCAGGGGCATGGGAAATCGCCTGGCTGGACTTGCTGTGATAGGAAAAGTAAACGCCTGCTTTATTTTTTTTCTTCTTCGACATATTTTTCCCGGACGACTAGACTGGAGTGGCGTGGCAAAGAGACTTTGTACGCCCCTCAGAAAAATCCCCAAATTAAAGAAACAATAAATGAACCAAAGTGCTTAGCAATTAAATTTATTTCGCCTGTTATATTTTGTGTGTGGGAACATAGAAGGGGAATTAAATTCGTTTTCCTTTTCCCCATCTAGGAAAACCCCTTCCCGCCGATCGTGGTCGAGCCGTGTGATGGCCAAGGATTACGACGGAGTCTTGCACTCGCTTGTCGGATCCGAAGCTATCACCGGTCCTGGGGCAAGCAGTGGCCGTGGATCACGACGGAGCTACGCTCGTTTGTCGGGTCCAAGGGCGGTGCGAATCCTGGAGCGTGTGGCGGGTGAAGCTTTTCGACGGAGTCCTGTACTCGATTGACGGATCTAAATCCGCTTCAGGTTTCGGCCCATGGTCGACATCTCTGGGTGACAGTAACCCCAAAATTCCCCCCCTTCTTTTTGTTTTCCTGTTTCCGCCGATTTGTGGACGGGCCGCGTGGTGGCCAAAGATTACGACGGAGCTACCCTCGCTTGTCGGATCCAAGGATCATTGCGGGCTCCGATACGCGTAGCGGGTAGGGATTACGACGGAGCTCGGCTCGATTGTCGGATTCAAACCCGCTGTGAGCTCCGGCCACGGAGTCTGATTAGGGCCATTTATATCTCGCCCCTCCCTTAAGTCCTTGAACTTAAATAAATTGTTGTAGGTGACCCTGGGAGCCCTTTCTTATTTTTCCTCCCAGATTTCCACAATTTCTTTATTCCTTAAAAATTTCACGCTGTCAAATTTTTGTTTTGCCCCCCTTAACCTTGACTTTGGCCATTTTGCTCAGTTTGACT
>JBAMCJ010005398.1:0-13583 GCA_037075205.1 Drosophila prostipennis | reverse complement strand
AAATTGGTACATGTTCATTTACATTAAATAGTTTAGGACTTACATCAGTATTTTTACTACGAAGTATGCACTCGAAATCTGCATACACTGCGAACGGTACTTTTAGTTGATGACCCAGTGCCGTATACTTTAATGTCGACTTATATGGGTTTGGGAGAGTGGCAACCTTTCCACTGCAAAGCTCCTTGTGACGAAGTGCGCGACTTGCACTTGATGAAAAATTTAAGCAGGTATTGCAAAACCATGTCTGTCCCTTATGTAGACTTTTTTGTGCAGACGTAAGTCTATTAAATAAAAGAAAAATAAAACAAGTAATGTAACATAATAAGTAAAAGTAGGTCTATAACGAGTAAAATTCATACTTCGAAATATTTTTATACCCGTTACTCGTAGAGTAAAAGGGTATATTGTATTCGTGCAAAAGTATGTAACAGGGAGAAGGAAGCGTTTCCGACCCTATAAAGTATATATATTCTTGGTCAGGGTCACTAGCCGAGTCGATATAGCCATGTCCGTCTGTCCGTCTGTCCGTCTGTCTGTCCGTCCGTATGAACGCTGAGATCTCGGAAACTATAAAAGCTAGAGGATTGGCATTTTGCATGAAGATTCTTGGAGTTCCTACGCAGCGGAAGTTTATTTCAAGAAGGTGCCACGCCCCCTCTAACGCCCTCAATAGCTTATATAGGATTTTAAAAATTTTAATTTTTCGGAAATGTAAAAATGCAGTTTTGTTGTGTTTATCAATACCTATCGAAATGTAGAAGAAATTTTTTAAATCGGACCATTCGTTAAAAAGTTATTGCTGATCAAAGTTTATATCTCCCTCGCACTCCCTTTAGCCGAGTGACGGGTATTAGATAGTCGGGACACCAACCCGACTATAGCGTTCTCTCTTGTTTATCCATATATTATGTATATTTATGTGCGTCGGCTTTTCAACTCCAGATTGATAAAGAGGTCCAATTATAGTTTCACTTTCCTTATCGTATCCAAAAACGTTAATGCTCAATGTAACGTTTTTTTGAATGAAAATGTCAATGTCAGTGCACTGAAGTCCAAATTTATTCCAGATTTTAAAACAATATATCAACTTTATATGTGTAGCATATACTAGAGTTACTTTCTACATTTGTAAGCGCCGAAATCAAAGTCCATAGAGTCATTTTTATTTTGGACATTAATTATTGCTTTTTTCGAAAAAATCTTGGGTGGTGTTGGGATAAATGAGGATCCAGAAAGCGGTTTATATTGATTGAAATTCATTTCCAATCGAATTATACGGAGTAGGGTCCACCCGCTTCCATCCGCTTTTCAGTTGGTTTGAGTGAATGGTGAATATTTGGCTCTGCAAAATAAGCCCCAAGAAATAAGTCCCCAAAAAATAAATGAAATAAGGCCCCAAAAATTGGGGAGTTGTTTCATATAAAATAAGTTTCCAATTTAAAAAACGAAATAACTCCCCAATCCCAAAAAGTCGACAATACAAACAAAAACAAGAAAGGAAGTTAGCTTCGGCTAGCCGAAGCTTATATACCCTTGCAGATTAATCACTAATTTTCCGATCGTTCCTATGGCAGCTATATGATATAGTAGTTCGATATTGATAAAATTAAAATCGAAATTCGAAAACATTAAAAAAAAGTCATATCCCAGAGTAGAAGAGAATACGATAAAAACCAACGAAGCAATAATTTATTTCCTATTATATTCCCATTAATTTTCCGATCGTTCCTATGGCAGCTATATGATATAGTCGTCAGATTTTGAAACAAATTTTTTCGAAATTCTTTTGGGAAAGGTTTAGCCCGATAGCTTTAAAACTGAGAGACTAGTTTGCGTAGAAACTGACGGACAGACGGACATGGCTAGATCGACTCGTCTAGTGATGCTGATCAAGAATATATATACTTTATAGGGTCGGAAACGTCTCCTTCACTGCGTTGCAAACTTCTGACTGAAATCATAATACCCTCTGCAAGGGTATAATGAAATAAGGCCCCAAAAGGTTTGGGGAGTTATTTCATATGAAATATAAGTTCCCAATTCAAAAAAAAAACAAGAGAGAACGCTATAGTCGGGTTGGTGTCCCGAGTATCTAATACCCGTCACTCAGCTAAAGGGAGTGCGAACGCTGTAATCGGGTTGGTGTCCCGACTATACAATAAACGTAACTCAGCTAAAGGGAGTGCGAGGGAGTTGGAGATAAAACTTTGATCAGGCATAAGTTTTAAACGAATGGTCCGATTTAAAAAATTTCTTCTACATTTCGATAGGTATTGATAAACACAACAAAACTGCATTTTTACTTTTCCGAAATATTTAAATCTTTAAAATCGTATATTAACTATTGTGGGCGTTAGAGGGGGCGTGGCACCTTTTTGAAATAAATTTGCGCTGCGTAGGAACTCCTAGAATCTGCATGCAAAATGCCAATCTTCTAGTTTTTATAGTTTCCGAGATCTCAGCGTTCATACGGACAGACAGACGGACAGACGGAGTGTCGGACAGACGGACAGACAGACATAGCTAGATCGACTCGGCTAGTGATCCTGATCAAGAATATATATACTTTATGGGGTCGGAAAAGCTTCCTTCTAGCTGTTACATACTTTTGCACGAATACAATATACCCTTTTACTCTACGAGTAACGGGTATAATAACACCCCAAATTTGTTTTAGTTGTTTTAATGTGTGTATTTTACGTTTTTTTTTTAAATTATTTAAAATTAAATAAAGACTTGCATGGTATCTTCAACATCTTTTCTGCAATAAGGGCACTTGTAATGCTCTAAGTTACTTGCAATTGCTTCTGCTTGTAGTTTTAGATGACATTCAGCGCAAGTTTTTAAATGTTTGCATGGGAAAAATAAAATATTTGGAACCAAGTCCAAACAAACCACACATTTACGATCGTCAGTTGTTGGTATCGGATTATTAGCGGCTTCCTCCTCATCTGAATTTTCGTCTGCCGAATCGTCATCTACATCATTAAAAATGTTCTCTTTTTCCATCATGTTGGCACAAATGTCATTATCCTTATGCACCATCCGAGAAAGAAAGGAAGCTGCATTTAGCTTTCCTTCCTCCAATAGCAATGTTGCTTCCTTAATCTTTTTATCTTTTTCAATATTCTCCTTTCGTCTTTTATGTGTCGAAGAACCTCCAATCTCAGTTAGTTGTATAAATTGACGACTTTTAAAGTATTCCTCGTCCCGAATAACTTTAACAAATTTAAAGAAATTGCCATTCGGCAACACAGAACGCCCTAAAACACCATTGTATCCTTCCACAGCTGCTGTCGTGCGAGTATTTCCCTTATACACTGAATAACTCTTCATAACATTTTTTATTTTTTTTATTCATTAAAATGAAAAATACTGGAAATAATTCTTAACACCCTCAACTTCCAAGAACTTATAAAAAGCAAAAAGTCTATAATATTATCCATAAATATATATGAAATCATATTTATTCAATGTCAAGCTGCGCCGCAGGCAAGAATTTTTTTTTTTGAAATCGCGCGGTTTAAAAAAAAACAAGAGAGAACGCTATAGTCGGGTTGGTGTCCCGACTATCTAATACCCGTCACTCAGCTAAAGGGAGTGCGAGCACTGTAGTCGGGTTGGTGTCCCGAATATCTAATAAACGTAACTCAGCTAAAGGGAGTGCGAGGGATATAAAAACTTTGATCAGGCATAAGTTTTAAACGAATGGTCCGATTTAAAAAATTTCTTCTACATTTCGATAGGTATTGATAAACACAACAAAACTGCATTTTTACTTTTCCGAAATATTTAAATTTTTAAAATCGTTTATAAACCATTGTGGGCGTTAGAGGGGGCGTGGCACCATTTTGAAACAAACTTGCGCTGCGTAGGAGCTCGTAGAATCTGCATGCAAAATGTCAATCTCCTAGCTTTTATAGTTTCCGAGATCTCAGTATTCATACAGACAGACAGACAGACAGACAGACAGACGGACAGACGGACAGACAGACATGGCTAGATCGACTCGGCTAGTGATCCTGATCAAGAATATATATACTTTTTAGGGTCGGAAACGCTTCCTTCTACCTGTTACATACTTTTGCACGAATACAATATACCCTTTTACTCTACGAGTAACGGGTATAAAAATTCTCGCCTGCGGCGCAGCTTCACCTTTCCATCGTTAAGCATGTTAAATATTATATATTTATGAATTCATTAATATATTCTATTTGTTTGGAAAGAATGCAGTTATTTACCTCCTCAAAATATTGAATATAAATAACGAGTAGCTGTTTAAAGCACCCTTTGGGAACTATTTTAAAAGTTCCATCCATTAGGAATCTTCTATTCTGTGGAGGTATGTTTTCTTTTATTCCACTTATTATTTTTAAAGAGGAAAATATGCAAAAAGCTTGTTTTTCCTCCTCGAATATACAAGCGGTAAAGAATGGCAGTGGATTTGACATATCCTTGGTTAGACCAAAAGAAGTCCACACGTGCTCAAAATGTAATGCCTCTATAACTTGCACTGGCAGTTGAGGTGAAGTAATGAAGGTTTGGCTGGCGATATATTGTAAGCCGCGTCGAATTTTGCCAAACTCAATGTTTTATCTTTTGGGAACCTACAAAATAATTAATATTTTATAAAGTTGCATAAGCACAATATCAATAAATACCTTTCGCGGGTATTACGATACGCTGATCATATGCAACTGATGGCACTATTTTCTGCTCCTAGAACGCCATTAACGTTAGAACATTGTTGTTTCATATCATATAGAGCCATTATTTTTAAATACGCCTCTTCCTCGTTTTCATGGTTATGTTCAATAAATTTTGTAGGCAGTTCGCAGGTACCGTTTTCCAAAAGATTTAACGGAGCGCGGCAAGTTTTTTTTCGGCATTCTAGTTTTGTTATATTATTATAACTCGATTTTTTCATATACAACATTTTTTGCTCTCTAACATAAAACAAATGGCCAGTTCGGCGTAGACCTATAATTCTCCCGCACTCCATAGTTCACGTACACGTCGCGCAATGTAAATAAGCGAACTGAGCGACTTGACTTACTAGTAAACCAAGGCTAGGTTATGATGTGATAGCTGTCAGGCGTTGCCTGGCACACTTAGACCTATTTTCTGTCAAACAAGAAAAATGAAATAAGTCCCCAAAAATTGGGTTTGGGGACTTATTTCATATCTACTTTTGGGATCTTATTGCATATGAAATAAGTCCCCAATTTTTTTTTCCCCAAAAAATGAAATACCTCCCCAAAATGACATCTAAAATCGTTGTTGTTGTCCCCATACAAATTTTTGGGGACTTATTTAATTTATTTTTTGGGGACTTATTTCGCAGAGCCGAATAATGGTCTCCGTTTTTAAATCATCATCTTTCACTCGCATATATTCCGCAAAAATCTCAAAATTAACTTTGCCGGACATATAGCTTTGAAGCACATTAAATAAATGAGATTTTAAAGCCCCTCCTGCTTCGAAGAGGAACTCCTCCGGGTATCTTAATTCCTCTCCTTCATTAACAAACATATAATGAAGGATTCGACCCTTGAATCCATCCGAAATTTTTTTGATTCTTCCATCCAAAGGTACCACAGCATTCATCTCCGCGAGCTCCGCGGTGCGAGCATGGTGATTCCATTGAACTCCCACCGGTATGAAACGACGGCACGACTCGCAATATTTTTGGGTTTGGTTATTCATTATACCCGTTACTCGTAGAGTAAAAGGGTATATTGTATTCGTGCAAAAGTATGTAACAGGTAGAAGGAAGCTTTTCCGACCCTATAAAGTATATATATTCTTGATCAGGATCACTAGCCGAGTCGATCTAGCCATGTCCGTCTGTCCGTCCGGATGAACGCTGAGATCTCGGAAACTACAAAAGCTAGAATATTGGGATTACCAACACATATTCTTGGGCTTCCTACGCAGCGCAAGTTTATTTCAGGCGACCGCCACGCCCCCTCTAACGCCCACAATCGCCCATAGTCGCCCACAAACGATACTAAAATGTGTCTGGCGCCCACATTTTCCAAGATTTCTGATAAGTATAAATGCAATTTTGTTGTGTTTAGTTAAACCTATCGAAGTGTAGAAAAAATTTTTTAAATCGGACCATTCGTTAAAAAGTTATTGCTGATCAAAGATTATATCTCCATCTCCCTCGCACTCCCTTTAGCCGAGTGACGGGTATTAGATAGTCGGGACACCAACCCGACTATAGTGTTCTCTCTTGTTTTATTTATTATTTATTTGAAAAGAATTACAAATGTATTTAATTTGTAGATTGTTTTATTTTTATTTTTTTTCTTTTCACAAAGTCAGGTGTATGGTAGTTAATTTGCAATTGTAATTTAATTGTTCTCACAAAGTCACTTTTCAATTGAGGTACACTCGTTGATAAGAATACTTTACTGATTTTCAAAACTAGTAAAAATTAAACGAAATTCTACCTTAAATATAACTTTGAGGATAGCTTATTAGTATGAACTTAAACTATAGTTTGTAAAAAAAATTAGAGTTGCAAAGTTTTGATTGGTTGATGACAAGATTTTCCTTAAATTTAATATAAGAAATTTGACTTGCATTATTTTGATTGGTTGATGTCAAGATTTTCCTTAAATTTAATATAAGAAATTAGACTTGCAATATTTTCATTGGTCGATTCCTTCAAATATTTGTTGGCGAGGGAGGGAAGGTAAAAGTGTTCAGTCCCTAGCAACCAGGTTTTTGTCTACTCGGTTTCTAGACACATTTGCATTTGTCTAACTAAAACGTCTCAAAGGGGATGATTGCGAGGGAGCGCAGGTGAAAGTGATCAGCGCCTAGTAACCAGGTTTTTGTCTACTCGGTTTCTAGACACAATTGCATTTCTCTAACTAAAACGTCTCAAAGGGTATGATTGCGAGGAAGGGATGGTGGTTGAGAAGCATGATCCCCCATATGAAGAGGGGATATAAATGAGAAGTTGCTGTGAAGTACCTTCAGTTCGATTTCAAAGTCCACAGGATCAGCAACATTAGCAACAAACAAGAAACAACAAAAAACAGCTATACAGTTAAACAACTAGAAAACCAGCTAATAACATCTAATCAGTTAAACAACAAAAAACATCTAAACAACAACAAAAAAATCTATACAACAACAAAAAACATCAAGAAACAATAAAAACATCAAGAAACAACAAAAAAACATGAGTACCAACAACGACGTGTGTGATGAAATCACCAATTTCCTCAAAGAAAAATTTAGTGATTTCATTTTTGAGGATCATCGACAGACCCTGGATATGATTTTCTCCAAACTTCAAAGGATGGAGAAAGTTGGTGAGAGAAAATCCAAATATGGCGTATATATGCTATCATGTCCTTGGGCCGACGATGATGTAAGAGAGGGTCCGGATACATGTCAAAGTCACCAGGCACCATACCTTAGAATTAAAGCTAACCTTAAATTTAAAGAAAATAATAATAAATAAAAAAAAAATTCTATGCCTTTATATATTTGTAAAAATTTAATTAAAAAAATAATAAAATAAAATTATATTTTAAAATAAAATTTGTATCTTCTTTTGTTTGGGGATGGGTGTTTGCTCTCAGCTATTTCTTTTCAGTTAAAAAACTAAATATGATCTAGTGGTGTGCCTGCTTTTTCTATAAAAATCATAGAGACGGAGCCTTAAAACTAATGTCATCATATTTAGTGTATAAGAAAAGTCTGTTACAAATTTCCAAATAAACATGACCTAAATAAAAATTTACATATTCTTTGTTTGGGTGTTCTTTTGCTATTGGGGTGGGTGTTTGCTTTCAACTGTTTCTTTTGAGAATTCTTTTGCTATTGGGGTGGGTGTTTGCTTTCAGCTGTTTCTTTTGAGTATTCGTTTGTTCGGGGTGGGTGTTTGCTTTCTCAGTGGCAAGCAAAGGGATCCCCTATTCAAGGGAGCTAATCAAGTTACCAAGTCTACGTGTGAACGTGTCAACAACCCGTGACATTTTCCAGAGGTTATGGTTATTAAATCTATTACGGGCACCCGTCACACTTTCTTTCCGCCTCGTTTCACCCCATTTAATAAATATATTAACGGACACCCGTCAACTTATCACCCTAATTAACGATCACTCGTAACGCACCCGTGAACGTTCTTGTAACCACTTAGAACTCAAACATTTCCCTTTTCCCTTCTCAGGCATTTTCTAGATATAACCAACGTTAATTAGGATGCCCTGAACCTTCTCGTCAACCACTAAATACGAATCCCTCGTCAGGGACACCTGACACGCCCCAGTAAATTCTCCTCCGCTTAATTAGGAAGTCCTCCCCTCTTTCGCCCTATTTTCTAGATATAACTAACGTACACCTGTCGCACTCAAGTAAATTCTCTCCCGCTTAATTTGAGTCCCCGATTTCTGAACCGAATTTCGGGATCGGATTTCTGGATACAATTCCTGGATATAAGCTCTACTCAGGTTTTGCCATCAGTCGAAGACAAAGCTCAAAATAAGCAGTTCCGAATTAGTGGGTCAGTTAAGATTAAGAGGTCACTTAAGTCAGCACTCAATACACGCATACATTAGACGTTAAGATGGTTCACATCCTGTTTCAAATCGTAGACCGCCGTCACCGTACTCAATATTGCAGTCGCCGCGGCGTCTCCGTTTTCCTGCCACCAACAAAGCCCTCGAGACCACTCCAGAGCGAATTATCACTGTCCCACGGCGTGACTAGCATCGCCTGACCCTTCGGTTAGACACAAACATTAGGGACAAACTACTAATGTGTTCGTGCTAAGCCGATAACTACCCAAATTTTCCAAATAGATACAAAAAGGGTTTGAGGGTTTCGTGATTTACTTTTTATTATCGAATGATTACCTAACATGGCATAAGCTTAGCCTATGGGCCTTAGAAAAAAAGATAGCGGTGTTTAACCGGTTCGGAAAACATCGACCAATGACGCCAACACAGCACTCAGCCTTGCTCAATATAAACATTCCCCCCCCTCGCAATTGGAAGAATTTTCATCTCGGGAGAGGGCAAAGAGCAACCCCAAAACAGTGCTTTGCGTCAAGCGGAATCCGTTCTGACTCGCGCGGATACCCGCAGAATTAATTCCGCGTAGACATCAGATCCCAAAACAAACGTCACTTAAGAGGGGTGGAACCATCTGTCATCAGCCAAAGTGATGTCTTGAAAGCTGTCTCACCCCTACGAATCCAGGGGCTTGGCCGGAGTTCGGATCTGTATCTGGTCATCAACCAGCATCAGCAGATGGCCCTTCGACGACTTTGAGCGGATTTCGTTCAAGCAAATCCGTTTATCGCCCACGCTCGGGCGTCAAACCAGTTTTATCAGACCGTTTTTCATAGAGCCGCACGATAGGCCTTTGGCAATGCTTCGGGTCGGGGAAATCTCCATCTGTGATGCTAAGCGTGGCGATTGGTGCTTTTGGAAGTGCAAGAGGGTGTGGTGATTTCCACTGCAAACGTGGCACTTTGCAGCAGCTTGCGCAGTTTTCTTACCAAGAGCACCCATTGGCAAACGCGGTCCCTGTAACCGTTAGTTTTTCGTGACAGAGCGTGCTATTAATTATCTGTAAGTCGATAGAAGAAGAGTCGAAGAGAATCACTCGGAGTTGGTGGCATCCATCGGGAGGCGAATCATCTTCGCACTTGGTCGTCGCACAGTGGCGCCTTTTGACTTTTTTTGGTAATAAATCATAACTTTTGAACCAGTGGAGAGAATTGAATGATGTAAACGGCAAATTATAAATAATTGATACACCTTTAAATTATTGCTTGAGACAAGGAGTGGGCATGGCAGAGGCGTACTTACAAATCGGCAAAGTCTGAATTTAAAAACAAATATCCATTTTTTTCCGACAAAAAAAAACTTTTCTTAAAAAGTTTTTGTGGTTTTTAGTTTCTTTTTTTATGTTTTAATTTTTAAAAATTATTTAAAAAAAAAATAAATTTTAATAAAAAAAAATTTCAAAATAAATAAAAAATATGTCTTGTTTTTTATTGTTAAAATCCAACTAATTGTCAGTCAAAACATTTAAGAAAATACAAAAAAATATAAATTTCTTTAAAAAAAGAATATATTAACGGATTTCCTGAAAACTGGTCTTCATTTTACCGGTGATCTACACAAATACGACATTTGGGACCATGGCTTTTTTACCTTTTTTGGCTCTTAAAACCGCGGACGCACGCGGACGCAGCTACAACTTTCCTAATATCAAGAAGAAAGTCCAAATAACCCCACTGGACCAAATGTTCGTTAGCGATATCGCAAACGATAGTTACAAGAAACTTAAACGGAAAACGACTATCGACTCGAATCCAAATACGATAAAAAAAACGAATCACTGGTCGCTGAGTTTGTGGCAGAGAAAGTTTCGTTTTCGATAGCTCGTAAACGGCGAGGCGATTTTAATATCATTAACGATCCGAAATTAATATTAGAAGCGTATCGAAAACGATATTATAAAAGGTGTTTCATTCCATTTCATTCCTACATTGAAATCAGTACAACATTTTTGGTTTTTCTTTTTTATTTTAATATCTTTTTAAATATGGTATAAAATAAATCATAAAAATTAATGAAATTAAAAGGGGTAATGACATTTTTTGGTACTTCATGTTACATTTATGAGATTCTTCAACATATGCGATTCTTTTAGAGTACTTACAATTTTACTTTCATCTGCTTCTGACTCTTAGATATCCTGTCCTGGGCGTACTGGAAAAACTTCTGGGTTGAATCAGCTACTTCCTGGCTAGTTCTGGAACTCAAATCTCAGGATACAAAAAAGGCGCAAAGTTCGCCACTAGTTAGATCAGTCATTTTTCAATAATGCTTTATTCTTCTTCTTCTTCATTGGTATTCTATCGATACTATTCGCTGCTACTCGATTCTATTCGATCATCGATATCAGCATCGATATTTTTTTGTGCGATACAATAATCGATATAGGCGCAAAAAAATAACAATTGGAATGACTTAAAAATACATTTCAATGTTTTCAAAAGTGAACTAAACTAAATACTACGAGTTTCTTCTTCCATCAAAGCTTTCGGCGCCAACATACTCCCGGCCTTGGAACCTTGTTCATTGGCATCTGATGAAAGCGGGTGAAGCGGTCTGGAATTCATTACTGCTTCTGCCTGAGCGATCGCTGTAGACAGTTCTTCGTAGTTGCGCGCCGCTCCATTGAAACATCTCACAAGTAGCTGCTTGGCGACCTTGACCGCGCTTTCCCAAAGCACCATCAATTCCTCTTCGACAGCCTTTAACTCCCGCGATGCCCCAACAAAGTTAGTAGCATTGTCGCAGAACAGGTGCTTACTTATTCCGCGGCGTGCAAAAAATCTCTTGAGCGCAGCTATGAAGGCACTGGCACTAAGGTCCGAAACCAGCTCCAGGTGACAGTTAGTTAGGAAACATACGAAGACGCACAAGTAAATTTTGTTCGGTCTCTCTGGTTAAAGTGCATCCATAGAGGGCGGATCGTCCTGGCTCGAGTAGTCGCCGCTCATTCTGCTTCCGGGAAGTGGTCCCATCAGCTGTCCCATGTGCCAGTATCGGCCGTTGTCGAAAACATGCAAAGCAATTCCGTACTGTTTTGCGAGCTATTTTTCTTGCGTTGACGACCCAGTACCTTTGTCGCACAAAAGCACATACAGTTTGCGCTCCGGCATGCCTATTTGATCGTTTAAAGTGTTCAAATAAAGAGTGCACTACAATATGGTTATTAGGCAATAAAAACGGGTGCTTTGTGGCATAAGGGGCATCAGATTGCGAGAGTCGACCACCTACTCGAATAAGCTCTATGCCCTGAACGTTGTGGAGAAACGGATTGAGGTCTTGGATTTTTGTTGATCTTACAGCTTCTTGTTTTTGTAATCTGGATAGTTCTTCTTGAAAATGGAGCCTTTCCAAGTTGGCAACTACATACGTTAAGCCACTCTTTACTTCATTAGCAGTTAGAGGCCGATCCTTAATTGTTTCGACCTTAGTCTGACGTCGGCGCCACCTATATATGTATCCGAACACCCGGATAAGCTTAACGAAATCCTTTGCAAATTTATTATCCCCAACTAAGTCGTCTATTTTACAGAGTAAGCTCGCTACCAAGACAAATTTCGACTCTTTTGTACTCTATTCGCTACGTAGGTTTTCCATCGGCTAGAATGGGAGGAGATCCATCCCAGAACCGTAGTAGAGTCCGTAAAGTAGCTAATTTCAGATACTGCCCTTGGACAACACTTCCTTATTTTTTCCATTAACTCCGTTAACAGCCGAGCACCTTCCAGTTCCAATCGAGGTAGTGAAGTGGCGCTCACTGGAGCTACCTTGGATTTGGCAGCTATTAACCTAATCTGAACTACTCCCAGCGGATCGGTCGTTCAAGCGTAGATGTCCGCTCCGTAGGCCAACGAGAAAGCTTCGGAGAACCCGCAAAGTTCCAGCGGGATTGTGGTTGGGACTACGGCTCTAGGAAGTTGGCAGCAATCTACTTGACTTAATTCTCTTCTATATTTCTCCCACTGCAGGGCCAAGTTTGGTGGTAGCTCCTGATCCCAATCGATATTTAACCGCCATAACTCCTGCACGAAGATTTTTCTTATAATTATGACTGGACTTAGGAATCCTAGCGGGTCAAATAGTTGAGCTAGCTCAAACAGCATCCTACGCTTCGTAATTATTGTCGATCCGTCTGCTGAGTATGAAAACCGAAACGAGTCCTAAGCTGCTGCCAAAAAAATGCCGAGAGCCTTGGTGTCGGCCGTTTTTAGTGCAAGAAGCTCCGAATCTAACGACTTAACTCGTTACGTGTCGCAGCTAGAGCGCCACTTGTGCAGTTCGAACCGGCCCAAATTCAGTAATTCGCAGACTTGCCTTTTTAGGTTAACTAATTCAGCTATAGATTCGGCTCCGCACAGCATGTCATCCATATAAAAGTTTCGCTCTGTTGCCATGGGGTATTGCTCACCGTGAAGCTCCGCTAAGTAGCGTATGCAGCGCACTGCAAGGTAAGGTGCCGAGTTAGTGCCATACGTAACAGTCTTTAGGCGCAATACCAATATAGGCTCTTGGGTTGTGGCCCGCCATAAAATGCATTGATACAGCTGGTCTGGAACTAGAATCTGTCTGTACATCTTAGAGATGTCGGCGGTTAGGTCATACCTACAAAATCGAAACCTGGTCAAAATGTTGAAAAGATCTGGTTGCAGGGTGGGACCCACGAGGCTTATGTCATTTAGAGACTTCCCGTTACTGGTCTTACAAGAGGCGTCAAATACGACTCGCAGCTTGGTGGTTAAGCTGTCAGGTCGAATGACTGGGTGATGCGGACAAATGTACTTTACGTCACGCACTGCCTCCGGAGGAACCTCTTCCAGATGATCCAGCCTGCGATATTCTTCTACAAATTCAGTGTAACTAGCCTTCAGCTCTGGGGAGCGATTAAGCTTTCTTTCCAGATTAAGGAAACGCTTGTAAGCTATCTGATACAAATCTCTAAGCTGAGCCTTCGGTTCCTTAAAGGGCAGCGAAACTATGAGCCTA
>JBAMCJ010005391.1:0-32683 GCA_037075205.1 Drosophila prostipennis | reverse complement strand
TCTTTTAACCTGGTTGAAAATACAAAATAATCTAAAAAAAAACAACAAATCATCATATGGCTAAGAACACAAAGGAATTGTGGATCAATTTTTAAATAAGACCATGATCAGAATTTTCACAGGTCATCGACCCGTCGTGAATTCTTAAGGCCAAGATGGTTATTTGTGTATAATATTTAAAATTAAAGGATACGATATATTGAAATTTGTTTCAAATTCTTCCGCCCATGCGAATTGTGTGGTCTTTAAATATTACAAATGTATGATCCACAAAAACATATTCTCTTGGTTCTAAAGAATTCGCGGTTTTGGATATAGAATATATCATTGGGGTTTATTTAGTTGCTATGCATGATCCACAATGTTATATCCTCTAGTCCTAAGAACTCGCGGTTTTTGAAGAATCAATAATTATAGAGCCAAGTATAAGCAATAGTGCCTTAGCTAAGAAGAAGACGCTCCAACCAATCTGAAGATCCTCCTGTTCTTAAGAATTCGCGGATTGGACAAATTAATATGTACCTTTAGAAGTTCTTTATATTAATCAATTATATTTCGCGAAGAAATTTTGGGGATGCTGACGCCCATAAAAAATTTTATCCGTAAGAAATTTAAATGCCTACGAGTCAAATAGTTTTTGTGGGCAGACGTCGATTCGTTAGTTATATTCTGATTTCAAATCTACAAAAGCAGAAATTTCGGCTGCTGTCTCAGCTAGCTTGAAATACATAACCAAAAATCCGGCTGCTGTTTCAGCTAGCTGGCAATCCAAAAATCCAGCATTTTGCCTGCCTAGGCTTTGCTTTTACTGTTGGCTGTGTTTATCAAAAGCCAAATCCAAAGTAAATTATTTTAAGGCTTTCAAATAAAGCACCCCAAGCTAAAATTTCACAGATTTTGTTGCTTATATCTCAGTACGTCAAACACTGAAAAAAGAACAAAGCATTGGTGACTGTAAAGAAATGATAACAAATTCGTATTACAATAGCCCATCAGTAGACGAAGACTCCATAACTCAACTAACAATAAATCGATCCCATTTTTGAAGGCTACTCAATTAGTCCAAAGCAATAGCCTTTATAATATAATAATTAATGATGAAATTGAAACATATAAATACGTTAAAATACGTACAGTAACGACTTTGATGTCTTTTGCAATGGTGGTTTATTAATAAGAAACTATTTACATTAGTATACAAACTAGGCCTAAAATCTTATCGGTCCCAGTAGTGCTTCTTGGCGTTTTCTATTGCAAAATCGAATTTCCGAAAATCGTTCAAAAAATCTCTTCGACTGAAGACATGGTCAATAAAATAATGTTTTTCAACTCCATTATAGACAGCATTAGGTGAAAAGTTCTGCCATCGATTAGTCGCTAAATGACCCTAGAATATAGAAAAGTAGGCATTGACTTCCTTCGGCTGCCGAATGTTAACGACAAGAAAAACGAAGTGGACGAAGGGCCTACTCGGCCAAACTACTACTACCCGGCTACCGACTTTGATCACCCGAGCGTCAGTTGTGAAAAAAATTCGTAAGTGATGGACGTGATTTTCAAGCGGATAAGAGGTGAAGCCTTTTTCCAAATATTCAAAGGTATGTAAATATATAATTTTTTGTATATCGCGCGTACAATTGTATGTATGTAATTAAAGGATAAATTCCAAATCTCTTTACCAAGCTTATACCACTTTAGTTGAATTGTTTTTTAGCTAAGAGCTACGGACATACATACATTTGTACTTAAATTTGTGGGTGCAGAGTTCTATAATAACTTTATCTTATTACTCGCATTTTATTTATTTTTCGTATGAAAATACCTGCAGTTGCATCAGCCAAATAATTTGTTTGGCGAAGCTGTAATTTTGTTTTAAAAACCTTCTAAGGTAAGAAAAAATATGTTTTATTTGTTTGACATACTTATGTATGCATGTGTCTATGCATGTACCCGCCCACCCGATCTGAAACCCGATTTTCAACCCCTTTCATATTCTGCTCTCTCTCTCGCTCGTTGAATCTACGCGTCGACGTTTCTCTCTTCCTTCTTAAAATTGTCATGATCTGACCTATGGAGGAATCAAAGTTCGACTTCCTTTCAAGGACTCTCCAGAATGCTTGGGAGACTCCTACGAAACTGCAGTAAAGCAATTCAAATCATTAGAACGCAGACTTGATCGCGACGATCAATTAAAACACGCATATGGGCCGTTCTTTTACAAACCGAACAGATTTGGCCAAAAAAAAATTTCACATTTTTGATTTGCCTGAAACTTTTTTTACACGTACTATTCGGAAAATAAGTAAACACGTGTATCAGGATTCGACCGAAAAAAAATTATTTTTTCAGTTAAAATTTTTTTAAGTTTGCCAAAAATTGTCAAATTTGAAAAAGTACCCTCCCATTGAAAATCTGTAACTCCGGTTATATGAATCCGATTGACTTCATGTCTTTTGCATTAATTCCTCTAAAACCTCTTCTTTCAAAATACAATTTCTAAAAGAAAAAAATTTTAAGTTCTTAAAAATAAAAACAAATTAAAATTTTAAAAAAAATTTTTAACCATTGCAACAACCAACAAAAATTGAAGAAAATGGTTATGGTACTAATGAGGGTACGCAAACACAAACAAAGCTTATGAGAAAAGTTATGAAACTGTTGAGAAATCAAACACTTATGGTCAGAAGGAAAACGCCTATACTCAGAAGGGTTTGTCCGGAGACAAAACAAAGTTGAAGAAATGCGAGGAAAGCGCTGACAAGAGCGAACCGAGCTGCACCTGAAGATTGAGGAGCCGTACATCCACACGATTGCGAGCTTACAATGTTACTACGTCTATGTATGGTTGTCCACTGGGACCTACTACGGCAATGTTGTCTATGGAGACAGAAAAGTTGAAGATACGTCTATTGAAGATACATTCTACGAATCCAAATTGCCCCCACAAATAAAAATATTTTTTTTATTTTAATACTTGCGCCATATTGTTAGTTACAATCGGTTTTTGTGAAAAAATGGAGCCATTTTTAGGCCTCGGCTTTTTTCTATGTAAAAACGTCGCAGCAAGTAGGGCTACTCTTTTATTCTTGTCGGATCCTTATGGAATTCATGTTTTCTCATCGATTACTAGTCCTTTAACAATTTTTAATGATTAAAAGTTAAGTTGTAAGTGTTTTGACAATTTTTAAATGACAAAAAGTAAAAAGTCATTTTTTAATCTATAAAAAAAACACAATTATTTATTTAACCCTCCATTAAATAATAAAATATTGAAAAATAATTATTTAAATATGTTAGATAAAATACAAATTAAAAAAAAAAATTTTTCTTCAATTTAATAATTTTTTTATTTTTATTAAATTTTTTTTTTTTTAAATTAAAAAAAAGTTATTAAAAACGTTAAAATAATTACATAATACAAAAAAATAATAAATAAAAAAATTTTAAAATAATTGTTTATGAAATGGAGGGTTAAATAAATAATTGTGTTTTTTTTATAGATTAAAAAATGACTTTTTACTTTTTGTCATTTAAAAATTGTCAAAACACTTACAACTTAACTTTTAATCATTAAAAATTGTTAAAGGACAAGTAATCGATGAGAAAACATGAATTCCATAAGGATCCGACAAGAATAAAAGAGTAGCCCTACTTGCTGCGACGTTTTTACATAGAAAAAAGCCGAGGCCTTGTTAAAAAAAATTCGATATTTAAAAAACTAAAATGGCTCCAACTTTTCACAAAAACCGATTGTAACTAACAATATGGCGCAAGTATTAAAATAAAATAAATTATTTTTTTTTGTGGGGGCAATGGTTAAACATTTTTTTAAATCTTAATTGGTTTTTATTTTTAAGAAATTAAAAATTTTTTTTTTTAGAAATTTTATTTTGAAAGAAGAGGTTTTAGAGAAATTAATGCAGAAGACATGAAGTCAATCGGATTCATATAACCGGAGATACAGATTTTCAATGAGAGGGTTATTTTTCAAATTTGACAATTTTTGGCAAACTTAAAAAAATTTTAACTAAAACAATAATTTTTTTTCGGTGAAATCCTGATACACGTGTTTACTTATTTTCCGAATAGTACGTGTAAAAAAAGTTTCAGGCAAATCAAAAATGTGACCCAATAAAAGGTGTTCGGTTTGTAAAAGAACCGCCCATATGTGGAATTCATCAACGAGTATATCAACCTCGGGCACATGGCCCCCATAGAGAATGCGAATACCAAGAATTCGTATTTTTATATACCGCATCACTGCGTCATTAAGCCCGAAAGCCTTACAACGAAGCTTAGAGTCGTATTCGACGCGTCAGCTAAGACAACCTCAGGGAAATCATTAAACGATCTTCTAACCAACAATTCAGCAAGATCTTATTTTAACCTTCTTATTATTCCGTTTTCATAGGTACGCACTCACAGGCGACATCGAAAAAATGTATCGCCAGTTCCTTATTGACAAAAAAGACAGATGCTACTTAAAAATTCTCTGGAGACCAGAATCCTCAGGAGAAATACAAACATACAACAGATCAAGGACGAAACTATCAACATCTTAGCTAAGGGTGGTCTTCATCTTACAAAGTTCAGCAGCAACTGTAAAGAAATTACTAAAACTTCGGAAAACGAGGTGTTTATTGCGCTCGATGACCAGGATATAACCAAAACACTTGGGATTGCTTGGAAGCCAAACGCCGACGTCTTTACTTTCAAATATCCTTGCATCCATCACGAGCCATTCACCAAACGAACAATTATTTCAGTTGTTGCCCGAATGTTTGACTTGCTGGGATTCATCAGCCTAGTGGTCGTGCGATGCAATATCCTTATCCAAGATATCTCTTTAAAAGGACTCGAATGGGATGAACCAGTCGACGGGCAACTGAAGGAGAGATGGATAAACCTATTAGAGGATTTAAAGGACTTACCGAAAATTCAAATCCCAAGATTTGTACACACATCCAAATCGCATCGCAGTGAAATACATGGTTTCGTTGATGCGTCCGAGGGAGCTTACGGATGTTGTATTTATGTCCTTGGTAGCTCCCACAAAGGTACAATCTCTGCCCAAGCTCGAACTTTGCGCAGCGTTACTGTTAAGTAGGACGTGGCGTAAAATTGCAGATAATCTCATAAAATACATTGACATGGTAACGTTTTGGAGCGACTCCAAAATTGTGCTACAGTGGCTCACAATGCATGCATCAAATCTGAACTGTTTTGTAGCAAACCGCATATCCGAACTCCAAGAGCACACTAGCCAGGCGACTTGGAGGCACGTCCCATCAGCAAAAAATCCTGCGGACATCGTATCGCGTGGCTGCCGTGCAGTCGACTTACTTAGCACCATGTGGCTAACAGGTCCTTCATTCTTACGTCAACCAGAGACTGAGTGGCCAAAATTAGCAGAGCCGCTTCCACCACCGATCGAATTACGAACCAGGGCAATCCTTTTGTGTAGCAAAGCAGACGGCGCAAACTCAGAATCTACTTTGAATTCAATCATAAACAATCCGTCATCTTATCTACGCATTATTCATATAATATCACATCTGTTTCGGTGCTTGAACCGTAATAAACCTGACCCAATGATAAGATCGACAACAGCAGACAGCCTTCGCATTACAGCAGCCGAATTGTCAGACACTTTCTGGAGAATTGTCTGTCTGATACAGAAAGAGAACTACAAGCATGACATGGCTGCGCTGGCAAACAACAAGTCCTTGCCACCCAGCCTCCAGCGATAGGCTCCATTTCTACATAATTTTTCCTTTGGCAAAACTGAAATAAGTGTGATGAGAGTAGGTGGCCGCTTAGAAAACGCCGATATTCCATTCAACGCAAAGCATCAGGCTCTATTACCCCAAACCCAAAGATTTACACAGCTGTATATAGAATACCTTCATCACAGCAACCTTCATGCTGGCCCAAAAATCGTTTTGTCTCTTCTACGAGAACGGATTTGGGTAATTAATGCCAGACAATTGATAAGGAAGGTCGTCAGAAACTGCACACGATGCTTTCATTTCAAACCTCGTCTTATGACGCAATTGATGGGGAGTCTACCAGCAGACCGCCTGCGAGCTGAAAGACCGTTTTTGGTAACAGGAGTCGACTTCTGTGGAACCTTTCTAACGTCTTACAAACTGCGTGGCAAGCAGCCGTATAAGACATACGCAGCCATTTTTGTATGTTTTGCCTCGAGGGCCATTTACATTGAGTTGGTGTCCGAATTATCGACAAACGCTTTCCTGCTTTGCATCCGAAGATTCATCGCGCGTCGTGGTGTTCCTCTGCGAATGGTTTGCGATAACGCCACAAACTTTTTCGGCGCCGCCAAAAAACTCGACGAATTCAAAACAAAAATGCAAGGAAATTAAAAATGAAAAGGAATGCGCTACCTGGACAGATGGCAGCGTGTAACCTACCTCAAACAACAGTTTTTGTCAATTTGGCACCGGGACTACGTCCACAATCTTCAACAACGAGGCAAGTGGAACCGAGAAGAACAAAATCTGGTGGTCGGGCAATTAGTCATCGTTCACGAGGATAACGCCCCAGCGCAGTATTGGCCGTTAGCAAGGATAGTGTCCGTTACTGCTGGAAACGATGGAAAGGTTCGAGTTGCCGAAGTCAAGACCGTCAAGGGAGTTTTTAAGAGACCTACACATAAGCTCGCGCCTCTTCCTGATTAATTTGAAACTGACACATTTCAACGCGGGAGAATGTTGGAGGAGAACGCCTCCGCTGACTATTATTTCTGAAAATCTGAAATCTTATTATTTGGTAAATCGATACATCGATACCCTGGAAGGCACGCGATCTGGCAACACCAGACTCGCTCCTTTCTCTCTCCTTTTGCTACTGCCATTCCTGTCGAAAATTTCCATGCCCATAAGTTTGGAGATTTTCACTGCCTGATGAACGAGCGAATGCGACGGATGCAAAATAAACTCAGCAACCAAGCCCAACTTAACAAGTGTATTTATTTGATTGAGAACTAAGCCTACCAGCAGGCGTACGACTACAAATAATTTGGACTAGCGGAGCTCCAAAAGGCTGCAATTTATCTGGCCGAGAAAGCGGCCAACAAGGTTCTTGGGATGGGGTAATCCTGTGTATGGCGGTAGATATAGGCAACATAAGCGAGAATGTGAGTTCTTTAATAAATTTTTATACAATCAATACATTTCTGATATTGAAAATAGCTTAAAGTCCAATCCTAATTCGTTCTGGCGCTTCGTTAATTCTAAAAAGTCATTGTCATCTATACCTTCAACAATATATGGTCGCTAACTCTGGGGCTGATATTTCCAACTTATTTGCTTGCTTCTTTTCTGTCAACTTCGATCCCGCTTCTACCTGTTATTCCAGGAAGTTTTAAACCATATTCCAGAAATCAGTAGTATCGGCTCCCTAGATATTCACTTCGACGATTCCAGGAAGCCTGATGCTGATGGAGTATCTTCGTTCTTTATAAAACATTGCTATTCTGGTCTTCTTGACCCTCTTAAAATCCTTTTTTCTGCCTCCTAACTCAGGGAAATTTTATATCTAGATAGAAAATGGCTAAAATTCTATTGGTTCATAAATGCGGAAGTAAGTCTGAGATCTCCAACTAAAGGCGTATTGCCAAATTAAGCAATATCGCTAAGTTGTTCGAGAGAATAGTAGTTTAAAAGTTATCTTTCCATATAAATGCCTATATTGATCCAAATCAGCAAGGGTTCATGCCTGGACGTTCTACAACCACGAACCTAGCTATTTTCACAAAACCTTGTTTCAAATCCTTTGAGTCCCATTCGCAGGTGGACACAATTTATGCTGACTTTGCCAAGGCTTTTGATAAGGTCTGTCAACCTGCCTTACAAGCAAAGCTTTCCAAGCTAGGCTTTCACTCTTCACTTCTAAAATGGATTTCATCTTTTAGGTTAAACCGAACCTATCAAGTTGAAGTCAGTGGATCGGTTTCAAAGTTCTCTTGGCCCCTTGCTTTTTATCATTTTCATTAATGACATTTGCTTCTGCATTCATTCAGCCAAATATCTTCTCTATGCAGACGACTTTAAGCTTTACCTTTCGGTGAATTCGTTAAGTGATACTTATTTGCTGCAGTCTGAGTTAAGCAAAATTAGTTTATGGTGTACTCGTAACAAACTGCCACTTAATCAAGACAAATGTCATGTGGTCCGCTATAGTAAATGTTCATTATCTATTATTTCAAAGTATTATAATTACGATCACCCACTCCTTGCGCTGAACGAAATTATGGATCTTAGGGTCCTCTTTGATAGCAATTTTCTTTTCAATCACCACATTAATTATATTCTTCCTAAAGCGTATGCTATGTTCGGATTTGTCAAACGAAATACTGTACTGTTTAGGGACCCGCACTCAAGACTGTCAGTGTTTTCTGCATTTGTTGGCTCAAGGGTGGAATATGCTTCCTTTATTTGGAATCCCTCCAGCACAGTGCATAGCAATAGGGTTGAGCGGCTTCAGAAAACATTTCTGAAGCTTTCACTCCAGCCGTTGCAATTTTCTGAACCATTCCCATCTTACTCCAGCCAATGTCGCCTACTGCATACTTGCAGTCTTAAAGACAGGCGTTCAATAGGGGGTAGGGTCTATGGCATCAAAAAATCAAGTAACTTTGCGATTTTTTCTATAAAAACTGGTTGGATGGATTTAATTCAAAACAATTGTATATTATAAAGTGTCATTTAAATAACATCCACTAATTTTTATAGCCGATACTATCGGCTAATATATCGGTGGCAAAGCGATTGCTGGAACACTATTAAAAAAAGGCGTTTTGCGGTGACCACTGTATCTCCTCCAAAAATGATCGGATTTCCATTCTGCTTTTACATTTAGCTTAAGAAAAGAAAAAACACGCCCCCTGGGTAGTGCGATTTTAAAATTTTTTTTTTAAGGATTTTTATTGCATTTCCAAATTCAAAAATGCGTTTTTTACAAAAAAATTCGACTTTGTGCTTAAAAAAAAAATAATTAAAGTTAAAAAATAAAAAAAACGCTTCCCATGGGGCGGGTTTTTTTTATGCAGAAAAATATGCGACAAATTTGAAAACGATCGATTGAGCCGTTTAGAAATGCCGATGACCACGGACTTTCAAAACGTGGTTTCGAGAAAAACGCACTTAAAGGTGCACTTACGTACCTAAGGTCTTAGAGGTTGGGGTACTAGTATTAGCATAACTTCTAAAGTTTTTGTCCGATTGACTTAAAACTTTTTTTGTAGAATCTCAAAATGTTAATCTACAAGAAAAAAAATAAAAAAAAAAACGATTTTTTTTTTTGCTAGACCCTACCCCCCCCCTTAAAGATGTATCTTTAAGTAGAAGTTATAAAACTAATTAAAGATGTAGTAGAAGATGTAACCTTTAAAAACGCAGGGCGGCAACACTACTACTATTTTGACCGCAGCTGTATGCTTTTATGTTTTTTGACTATGTTTTCTAAAATTTGTTTCTCCCTTAATAAAAATCCTAAAATTATTCTAAGTATGGGGTTTGAAAGATAAAGAGCGTATCTTTTAAAAAACTTTAACATCGAATAAAACCATCAATCCATACAAAAAATTGTAAGTGCCCTTTTCTTAATCAGAAAGATATACCTTACCGGAAAATAAAGGTTTCATGAAGTGCGTATTTCATTAATTTTTATACACGTTACTCGTAGAGTAAAAGGGTATATTGTATTCGTGCAAAAGTATATATCAGGTAGAAGGAAGCGTTTCCGACCCCATAAAGTATATATATTCTTGATCAGGATCACTAGCCGAGTCGATCTAGCCATGTCTGTCTGTCCGTCTGTCTGTCCGTCTGTCTGTCTGTATGAACGCTGTGATCTCGGAAACTACAAAAGCTAGAAAGTTGGCATTACAAACACATATTCTTGGGCTTCCTACGCAGCGCAAGTTTATTTCAGCCGAGCGCCACGGCCCCTCTAACGCCCACAATCACCCATTATCGCCCACAAACTATACTAAAATGTGTCTGGCGCCCATATTTTTAAAGATTTTGGATAAGTATAAATGCAATTCTGTTGTGTTTAGTTATACCTATCGAAATGTAGATAGATTTTTTAAATCGGACCATTCGTTAAAAAGCTATGCCTGATCAAAGTTTTTATCTCCATCTCTCTCGCACTCCCTTTAGCCGAGTGACGGGTATTAGATAGTCGGGACACAAACCCGACTATAGCGTTCTCTCTTGCTATACCCTTGCAGAGGGTATTACGATTTCAGTCAGAAGTTTGCAACGCAGTGAAGGAGACGTTTCCGACCCTATAAAGTATATATATTCTTGATCAGCATGACTAGACGAGTCGATCTAGCCATGTCCGTCTGTCCGTCCGTCTGTTTCTACGCAAACTAGTCTCTCAGTTTTAAAGCTATCGGGCTAAAACTTTCCCAAAAGTCTTATATCTATTGCAGGTAGTATATAAGTCGGAACGAGCCGGATCGGCCATATCATATAGCTCCCATAGGAATAATCGGGGAACAAAATGAAAAAAAATTATATCTTGGGTGTTTTTGAACCTATAACCTCCTACTTTTGGAAATGCAATTATTTATCTGATTCTGAATTTTGAAAATTTTTTTTCAAAATCGGATGACTATATCTGCCATAGGAACGATCGGAAAATTAATGGGAATATAATAGGAAATAAATTATTTCTTCGTTGGTTTTTATCGTATTCTCTTCTACTCTGGGATATGACTTCTTTTAAATGTTTTCGAATTTCGATTTTAATATTATCAATATCGAACTACTATATCATATAGCGGCCATAGGAACGATGGGAAAAGTAGTGATTAATAGGAATTATCTGCAAGGGTATATAAGCTTCGGCTGGCCGAAGCTACCTTCCTTTCTTGTTTTTTTGTAAGCTGGTGTAATAAAATAACTTAGCTGCTCCACTGATCACTCGATGCAATCGAAAGGACTACATTTTGGTCTGCTGGTGCTCGTTTCCCAATGCACACTTGCATGCATTTCTAAGGTCCAACTTGATATCTTCTTTATATATTTATTATCTTCATAAAAAAATTTTTTTGTTTCTAAAAGTGCTCCCCAAAACTCACCGACTTAAAAAATAGTTCAACTTTTTCTAAAAGTTCCCCTAGATTGGCAAAATCTTACACTGTGCGCCGTGTTTCCTAAAGGTTCCTTTAAAAACAAGAGGGCTGCATTAAAAATTTGAACATAAAGCGCCATCAGTTGAAGAAATTACGAACCAATTTCCAAATTTTGTAAAATTTGTGAAAATTTATTCAGTCTGTTCGAGACACTTTATGCAATGTCCATCGCTCGCGGGATTTTTTGAAATAATTATTTTCTGAAGGAAATTTTTATGCTTAACGCGTTTCTCTTACTAAATAGTTTGTTGATCTTCAATGCTCGTGGTATTTAGTTAAAACTTCATAAATTCCTTTTGGGATTAAATTAGTTGAGGGTACTATATGATAACATATGATCTTTATTTTATTTTTTATGACTCCTCAGGTTGGTAGAATTATTCTACAGTGTCTCAGTCGCGTAGGTGACCCCGACGTGACAACAAAAATTTAAGAAAATGGTTATGGTACCAATGAGGGTACTTGGCTGGCCATCTAGTTCCCAAAACGCATTTAGTTAGCTTACAGTTATCATTCTGTTTTTAAGTTGTACAAGTACAGGATCGCTTTTTAAGGAATTCTGATCCCTCAAAGCGTCTTATAGAATACTTTTCTTTATAAATGTAGTCTATTTTGAAGAAATGGAGTAGTTAACTCTGCCTGTTGGTAACCAAGGTTGCTCAACATGGGTCAAGAGCTCAGACCACCCAACGCAACTGGGTTGCAAGTCATGTGGCTCAACATGAATCCACAATCAATGCAACTCATACAGCGACCAGGCACCCAGTAGCAGAATCATCAGAACGTAGCAACTGCAGACACAGCAAACCCCGGGTACTCACCCCGGTAACTCACCCCCCGATGAAACGACTGACGAACGTCAAGTCAGCAATAGGCAGGCACGCCGAACCGTCCGACGAACGGCCGGACGCATCAAGTCAGCAATGAGGCACGCCAAAATAAGTGGGTCAGAAAAGCAATTAAATCATCAGAAAAGCGATAAGGCAATCCCAATACAATTATATTATTATATTATATATTATTATTATATTATATATATATCCCCTTTTCCGGGTTAGAATAGTATTTAAGCTTGTACCAAAATATCAATAAAGTCAGTTCTCAACTCAAACGCATCAAGTGTACCACTTCTTCTAGTGATTTAATTCAAGCGCAGTGCCGTACAAGTCTGCAAGTCCGTAGCCAACCCTACACCGTCGCGACTAGTTGTTGGTCCTGCCACTTCCGCCTATCCAACACGGCTCCTAGCCCGTCACTTGAAGGCCTGCCCAACACGGTTCTCAGCCCGTCAGCCACTTCGTTGCCAAACACGGTTCTCAGCCCGTCAGCCACTTCGTTGCCAAACACGGTTCCTAGCCCGTCAGCAACATCCACAAGTCCGACTCACAACCTTCTGGAACAACGTCAAAGGTTCCAAGGCGTCTCCGTGCCAATACTGCAAGTATTACTATCAGGCAGAAGACCCATCTGTGTGCCACCAACTTCACGTAGGCACAAACATTGGTGACCCCGACGTGATCCTTTACCAAGAAATGATCACAATCTATCAACCACCTTCCGTTAGGAAAAGCAAGCCGATCTTAACAGGTAAGAATCGACTCCATTCTCCTGTTAATTTCCGCACAAGACAAGACACAGATCAGTGACGTCCCAAAAATCTTAAGTAGATCATGTCGATCTCCTTTATAGAAGAGGCAAGTCAGAACAGAATTGACTTACACAATCGACTACTTGATGATCAGAATGAGGTACAGGGGCAGATCCAATAGATCATCAAGAATTATAGCAAGGATTCACTCGAACGACGCCGACGAGACGGCTATTATGACGGTCGGCTAAGCCAGTTGAATGATCTCTGGCAGCAGTTTTGTGACCTAGATGAAGAGGTCGAGAAGGCGGCATTACCTACCGGAGAGGAGTATACCTCAAGATTAACGACATTAAAGGAACTGGTAGAAAAATATCAGAACATATTTCGAGACAACATCCCATCAGGAAGTGAACCTCAGAAAGCCCCGCGCCGAACACAGAACAACACAAAGGCCCCGGTAGCCAAACCCATCCCGGCTCCGATTACTGACTCAAACAATCACTCCAGCACTCCAGAAATATTGAGACATGCCCATGATGAAATCGACAATATACCTGGAGCAGTAAATGCCGCTGAAGACTATGAAATGACCCTACTTCAAGAAAACGACACTCAAATGAGTCTCAATCTATCACTTCCACCAATCAAGATTCCTGAATTTAATGGCGAATACCTAGATTGGCCCCGATTCCATGACTTATTTGTAGAGTTAGTCCACAATAAGGCATATTCAGCCAGCCAGAAGCTACACATTCTTCAGAATTCTCTTAGCGGCGAGGCAAAGAACATTTTGACGGATACAGCCTTTTCACAAGCCGGATATGACGACACATGGCAACGACTAAAGGCCAGATATCAAAACGGAAAGATACTGGTACTCGCAGCCATAGAAAAAATGTTTGATTATAAACCAATAGATGGCTCAGCACGTCAATTGAGAGCACTTCATGACACAATTCAGAACTCTATGAGTACACTAAAAAACTTGGATATCTCCACAAAAACTTGAGATCCCATAATCGGGTTTTTAGTGCGTCGAAAGCTCGATCAGCACACCCTAGCGGCACTCGAAGATTCAGCCAACTCACCCACTGAGGTGCCACTACTAGAAAGCGTTTTATCCTTTCTCGAACGGAGATCAGGAATGCTGAAAACACTGGACGCCCAACCCTCAGCAAACTCACGACAAACCACACAACGAGACAACATCTGCAATGCAGGCTCACATCGCCCTCTGTCATGTCCCATATTTCGCAAGATGGATGCTGAAAGTCGACGCCAGGCAATAATGACAAAGGGAGGTTGTGTCAATTGCTTGTCAACATATCATAGGACTAGCAACTGTACTTCCCTCTTGTCGCTTTTGCCAGCAAAGACACCACTCAACGCTGCACAGACATCAAGAGTCTTCAGCACAAGTGTCAGTCGTGACCACCCACAACCAAGTACCTCAGCATCAGGAGGAACGGAAGTCAAACAAGAGAGAACGCTATAGTCGGGTACCCCGACTATTAGATACCCGTTACTCAGCTAAAGGGAGTGCGAGGGAGATAGAGGATATAAAACTTTGATCAGGCCTAACTTTTAAATGAATAGTCCGATTTAAAAAAATTCTTCTACATTTCGATAGGTATTGATAAACACAACAAAACTGTATTTTTACTTTTCCGAAATATTTAAATTTTTAAAATTGTATCTTAGCTATTGTGGGCGTCAGAGGAGGCGTGGCACCTTCTTGAAACAAACTTGCGCTGCGTAGGAACTCCAAGAATCTTCATGCCAAATACCAATCCTCTAGCTTTTATAGTTTCCGAAACCTCAGCGTTCATACGGAAGACAAATGTCGAACATTACTTGTTCTGGGTCTCAACTAAATCTGATATCCAGAAAAATGGCGGACGGATTGGCTTTAAAAACCACGAAAACATCGATAGATTTCCATGGGATCGGTGGATACATTCAAAATGCCTCAGAACAGGCCCGACTACGCATTACTTCAGTAACATCAAAGTTTCAGATGGATATCAATGTAATGATTTTACCGCACGTAATGGACAACCAACCATCGGTGCCGATAGAAGAAGTACTCAACATTCCCGACGGTCTAGTATTGGCTGACCCTTACTTTAGGCAACCAGGGAGCATAGACTTAATCCTTAGCGCTGAAGTGTTTACACGCATATTAAAACCAGGTATCATTAATTTAGGACGGGAACAGCCACGTTTAATGGAAACCACACTTGGATGGATTGTCATGGGCCCAATCAATCAACCATCCACAACAGCCTTGACAGGAAATCTCACCATAACTCAAACAGAAGATCCGTTGTCGGCCCTGGAGAAATTTTGGAAGTTACACACCTTCACTACTGAACTCCCTCCACTTACAGTCCAGGAGGGGCTCTGCGAAGAGCATTTTACGTCAAATATAAAAATGTGTGCCGATCAACGACTAATGGTAAGGTTACCATTCTCAGAAAATCCAAAGGTGTAGGACCAAACATTGTGTATGGCCCAAAGAAGGTTTGAGAGTTTAGAGCGACGTTTGCAAAGGGATCCCACAACACGAGCGGGATACGTGTCATTTATGGACGAATACGAACAATTAAATCATATGACAGAAGTACAGCTGTCCAGGCTTCCAAAGACCCATTACTTCATTCCTGATCACTGCGTTCTGAAACCAGACAGTTCAACCACAAAATTAAGGGTAGTGTTTGATGCATCAGCTCGAAGCTCGTCAGGCAACAGTCTAAACAACATTTTGAGAGTTGGACCAACAATACAAAGTGAGCTATTATCAATCCTGTTACGGTTTCGAACATACCGGGTTGTGTTCACAGCAGACATCGAAAAAATGTATCGACAAATTTGGGTGCACCCTAAGGACAAGGTATACCAACTTATCCTTTGGCGACGGACACCAGAGGAGAAAATGCGATATTTTCAGTTAAACACAGTCACATATGGGACACCATGCGCCCCGTACTTAGCGACAAAATGTTTGCAGCACTTAGCGTCAATGGCTCCAAAAAATCAGTTGTTAGGCGCAACAGCCATTGAGCAAAACTTCTACGTAGATGATTGCTTATCCGGAGCAGACACAGTAGAAGAAGCATTAAAACAACAAGCTCAGATCTGCGAGATTCTGGGGGCAGAAAAATTAAGTTACGAAAATGGTGTTCGAATCATCCAGATTTGCTGAAGAATATTCAAAAGGATGATCAGGCTCTGGACCTCGACTTCAGCAAATTTTCCGATGCCACAATAAAGACATTGGGAATAATATGGAACCCCAAGGAAGATAAACTTCAAGGTCGAGTGACCCCATATGAACAAGGAACAGTCACAAAGCGAATTGTCTGTTCGGAGCTTGCCAAAATATTTGATCCATTAGGATTATTGTGTCCTATAACCACATCTGCAAAGATATTTATGCAACAATTATGGCAAAAGTCTCTCGACTGGGACACAGGACTGGATAAGGAAGATAGAAATCACTGGCAAGCATTTCGGAAGAACACTCAAATTTTAACTACCATCGAATTACCGAGATGTCCACTCCCAGATGACAAACCGAAAACTATACAACTTCACATATTTACTGATGCATCCGAAGTCGCTTACGGAACCTCTGCTTACCTCCGCACAATCACGGTCAACGGATCAATAGTGAGCAATCTTCTCTGCGCAAAATCCCGCGTAGCGCCACTAGCTAAACAAACATTACCAAGATTATACCTATGTGCAGCCGTGCTGGGAGCAGAGCTCGCAGCCAGAATTAAAAGGGATATACAAATAAGCTTTGATAAGGTGCAGTATTGAACCGACTCGACAATAGTATTGGCATGGATAAATCAGCTTCTTCGTTTCACACGTTTGTAACGAATAGAATATCCAGAATTCATGAGCTGACAAATCCGAGTCATTGGACTCACGTGTCATCAGAGGACAACCCAGCAGACCTAGTATCTAGAGGATGCTTCGCGCAACAATTGAGGCAAAGGAGTTTCTGGTTCTGTGGTCCATCCTTTTTGACAACAGAACAAGAGACATGGAAGCAATCAGCCAAGCAGACACTGGATGAAGAAGACCTCGAGCGGAAAAATTAGACGAAAAACACCCCATGATGCTGCCAGCGAATCATGAGGTCACTCGACTCATGTTTGAAAATAAACACAAGCAGTTCAAGCATTGCGGCCCCCAAGCATTATTGGCCATTACGAGGCAGCGTTTTTAGACAATACGCGGAAAACAGCTCGCATCAACAACCGTACGACGCACACTGGGGGGAGCGACCCCAAAAGTGACGATTAATTCAAAATACAAATTTTAGAGTTGCTTAATTAGAGTCATATGTGGCGAAAATAGATAAAATTCTGAATTAGGAAGTGAAAGAATTATGGTCCCAGGTCTTACAGAAACCTCACAATGATAACCCAAAGTTAAAACTTTTTTTTTTCGTTCTTAAAAATACGAAAAATTGATATTTTTTGATATATTTCAGTGATTGTTTATGCCATAAAAATAAACCAAAACCACTTTTTGAAAATGGGAATAATAAATTTGAGCCCTTAACTATTTTTACAAATTTTTTAATTTATTTTTATTTTAATATTAAAAAAAAAAAAAATTATTAGAAATACCTGTAAAATTAGACGTTTTTTATATTAAATTAGGCCAAAAGTTTCTTCTTGAAAAATTCTTGAGATATGTACCTAAGTCCACACCAAGGGGTTCCGTGCCCCGTTCTGCCCCAAGGCAGTTATTTTATTTCAAAGTTGCACGGTATTTCACAAAAAAATCGATTTTTTTTTTGAATATTAGGTGCTGGTAAGCTGTTTCGGTCAGTTGTTTGAATCAGCTGTGACGTTCATCTCCTTTAGTCATCTAAAGTCCATCAATTCTTAGTATTCTTAATATACATAGTCTAAATAAATATATAAACGATTCGGGTAAAATTTCAGCGCTATAAATGAAAAACAAGAGAGAACGCTATAGTCGGGTTGGTGTCCCGACTATCTAATACCCGTCACTCGGCTAAAGGGCGTGCGAGGGAGATGGAGATATAAACTTTAATAAGCCATAACTTTTTAACGAATGGTCCGATTTAAAAAATTTATTCTACATTTCGATAGGTATTGATAAGCACAACAAAACTGCATTTTTACTTTTCCGAAATATTTAAATTTTTAAATCTTATATCAGCTATTGTGGGCGTTAGAGGGGGCGTGGCACCTTCTGGAAACAAACTTGCGCTGCGAAGGAACTCCTAGAATCTTCATGCCAAATACCAATCCTCTAGCTTTTATAGTTTCCGAGATCTCAGCGTTCATACGGACAGACAGACGGACAGACAGACATGGTTAGATCGACTCGGCTAGTGATCCTGATCAAGAATATATATACTTTATAGGGTCGGAAATGCTTCCTTCTAGCTGTTACATACATTTGCACGAATACAATATACCCTTTTACTCTACGAGTAACGGGTATAATTACCAATTTTTTGGTAAAAATTCCCAAATTTTCGGTAAATTTTCTGAAGAAAAATAATTCTTAAAAAAAAAAATTCTCTACGGAAAGTCCAAATGTTATTTTTTTTTACTTTTCTTGATCAAATACAAAATACAAAATTATAACATGTTCATGAAGACGATGAAGACGAGCCAGCCGTTCCTCTTCCTCATCAACCAGCGCTGCTTGCCGCAGCTTGAGAAGGCCGACTACACCATCCGGTACGGCCTACGGAAGGCCAAGATCAAGGTCTTCCTGGCAGAGCCGGATGATGTTCTCGAGGAGGTCGATGACACCAACAAGCTGTTGGATGACCTGGTCATCGACGACAAGACCCCAGACATAACACCCAACACCGATGCCTAAAGTCGTGCAGATTAACCTGAAGCGCAGCATGCATGCTTCAGCCAATCTTGCAGTTCTTCTCAGTGAGAGGAACATTGACATAGGCATCGTTCAAGAACCATGGACGCGAGACAGACAAATCTCGGGTCTAACACAACAAGGATATAAACTCTTTTATACTAACTCGACAGGTAGGCCGAGAGCAGGTATTATTATAAAGAATAACTATAACGCACTTCTATGCCCCAATCTTAGCACACCGGATCTAGCAGTTGCCAGATTCGTGGCGGCGGATGGGACATCGATGGTGATAGCCTCATCCTACATGGCCCATGATGAACCGGCTCCACCTGAGCCAGTCATCAAGCTGCTGCAATGGGCGGAAGATACTAAGACGACCCTGGTGCTCGGATGCGACGCTAACGCGAGGCACGCACTATGGGGAAGCTCGGAAACCAACGAAAGGGGTGAGTCTCTTTTTGATAATATTATCTGCCGCAACATCACCATATGTAACAGAGGTAACACACCCACCTTTATATTCCCAAGCACAAGGGAATTTCAGGGATGGGAAGAGGTGTTAGACCTCACTTTACAGACAGAATTTAGTAGATATAAGGTTGAAAAGTGGATAGTGTCGAAACAAAATTCCTTTTCAGATCACAGGTACATTTTCTTCGAAATTTCGATTCCGATTAGCAAACCGGAACCGAAACGTAACCCCCGTAGAACAAACTGGGACAAATTCGGTAAGATTGTCTACTCGAAAGTTAGCAACAGAAGAATACGGGTACAAACCTCTACGACGACCCTGGACAAGGAAGTAGAGGACCTAACAAACATTCTAAACAATGCATATAAGGAAACATGCAAGGTTTCATACTCTAAGAAACAACACCCTTTATGGTGGACCAAAGAGCTTGGCACTCTAAGAAAGAGGGCAAGAAAAGCCTATAACTCCAGCTATGCTACCAAGGAATGGGAGCCATACAAAGAAGCACAAAAAGCATACAAAAAAGCGATATACGCAGCCAAGAAAGACTCTTGGAGGACTTACTGCGAATCGCTAGAAGGTATAAAAGACTCGGCTAGACTAAGCAAGGTCCTTGCTAAAGGGTATAACAGCCCAACTCTACTACACAAACAAGACGGATCAGCGACTACAACGGTGGAAGAATCCCTAGAGACACTAGTGGATACACACTTTCCAGGCAACCTTCGAGAAAAGCCAGCACCTACTGAAGGTCAGAGGGCTCATCAACCAACACACACAAGGGATATCATAACCATTGAAAGAATCAACTGGGCGATAAACTCCTTCGACAAATATAAGAGTCCGGGGCCAGACGGCATTTTCATGCTTCAAGCAACACAGGTCAGCATCAGTAGGTGGCTGCAAGCCATTTACACGGCTTGCATCAGACTAACACACATACCGCTTCTATGGAAGGAAGCCAAAGTTGTATTTATACCAAAACCAGGAAGAAGAGGTCATATCCTAGCAAAGGATTACAGGCCGATCAGCCTTACCTCATTCCTAATGAAAACGCTGGAACGAATGATCGATATTCATATCCGGGAAAACACCGAGAAGCAGCATCTATCGGACGCTCAGCATGCGTACCGAAAGGGCAGATCGACAGAAACGGCACTACACGAAGTAGTTTGCCACATAGAAAAATCGCTACATTTTAACCAATATACAATGGCCACCTTCTTAGATATAGAAGGTGCGTTCAATAATGTGAACGCCGAATCCATACTGAGCTCCCTCAACTCGATCGGCGTTGAAGGAGACATCAGAGCTTGGATCGGAGTTATGCTCACGAGCAGGACGATAACAGCCGAACTGAGTGGCACTTACCTCACACGCTTTGTGAAGAGAGGCACACCTCAGGGCGGGGTTCTATCGCCACTGCTCTGGCTCATCAACATGAACGACATATTGAGAGAACTCAATAGCGGAGGAGTAAAAGTAGTAGCCTACGCAGACGACGTAGTGTTGCTAGTATCAGGACCATTCCCAGATGTCATTAGTAATATAATGACGGGGGCCCTTAACCGACTAAATGAATGGGCAAAAACCTGCGGACTAGGTATAAACCCGAGTAAAACCGAACTGATGCTCTTCACGCGAAGAACAAAGATCCCAACATACAGCAAACCAAAAATAGATGGAATCGAACTCGAGATATCGGATAAGGCTAAGTATCTAGGAGTGATACTAGACCCGAAGCTCTCGTGGAAACTGAACATCACGGAACGAGTAAGAAAGGCCAGCATAGCATTCTACTCGTGCAGGAAAATGTTTGGCAAAAACTGGGGTATACACCCTAAGATAATATTATGGCTTTACACAGCAGTGGTAAGGCCAATTCTCACATACGGGGCACTAGTCTGGTGGCCAGCCCTGACAAGAGCATACAATATTGCCAAGCTGACAAGAATACAAAGATCAGCTTGCGCAGGAGCTACAGGGGCATTAAGATCATGCCCGGCTGCCGCGTTGAACACTATTCTGGATATAATGCCGATAGAACTTTTCATAAAGGATACGGCAGCGCAGAGTGCGGCCAGACTGAAGGCAAGTAATTGCTGGAAAGGCTACCACACAGGGCACTGCCGTATCTTAGAGGACAACAACTATCTGGCAAAGAACAAGACGGATTATATGACAGCGGAGATAAGATTTGGAAACGGATTTACGACTACCTTTCCAACGAGGGAAGACTGGGAGAATGACAGAGTAACCGGACAAGATGAGGTATCACTCTACACTGACGGCTCCAAGATGGACTGTGGTGTAGGGGCTGGAATTTTCGCTGAAAGCTGGGGATAGAATCGAAATTCCACCTCCCAGAATCAGCGACAGTTTTTCAGGCTGAGGTACTTGCTATTTTAGAAGCAGCCAAGCTTTCGATTCAGCAATGCCTCAGGAATACCAAGGTACGGATATACTCGGATAGCCAAGCGGCTATCAAATCTCTCGCAGCAGCAAGAACCAACTCGACACTAGTAGCCGATTGCAAGTCGGCTCTCAACATACTAGCAACAAACAACCATGTACAGATAACATGGGTGCCAGGGCACAATGATATACCAGGAAACGAAAAGGCGGATGAACTTGCACGAAAGGGGTCGGCAGACGACTCCTATACAACTAGTCTACCTGAATCCCTTAATACAGTCCAAGCAAGGATTCACGAACACTACAAAACACTAGCTAGTAAAAGTTGGTCAGAAAAGCAGGGTCTCAGGAGATCAAAGCTCTGCTGGCCAACCATCAATAGCAAGAGAACTCGAGAACTAATATCCAAAAGCAAAAGGGATATTAGAAGGATCACGGCACTCATCACAGGCCATTGGGCCATTGGCACGCAAGCCATGAAGATGGGGCTTCCGTACAATGCTAATTGCAGGAGCTGCAAAGAAACAGACACACAGGAGACACCTGAGCACATGATGTGTCATTGCCCAGCACTAAACCATATCAGGGCGAGATAATTCGGGGCGTATCAGCTGGAATCATTGGGAGAAATAGGAAAGCAGAGGATAACTGCAATCCTAGGTTTTCTAAATGATGCAGGCTGGTACTGAAGAGAACGCGGAGACAACAATTTACGAGGGTGTGGATCAAAACGGAGCTCAGCTCTACTTGGAGGCTCTCAGAGAGGACCTCACCACTTCTACCTACCTACCTACCATAACATGTTCAAATTTTTTGTCGGGTGATTTGATCGTCACTATTGGGGTCTCTCACCCCAGTGTGCGACGGTGCGTCATTTGCTGTCGGGCCCGTCCTAGACTATTGAAACAAATCATGAGTCCTTTACCAGAAGATCGAGTAAAGGCCTCAAGGCCATTTAGAATCAGCGTAGTAGATAATTGTGGACCGTTCTGGATTCACTACAAAATTCGAGGAAAAAGAGCACACAAGGTGTGTTTAGCTATTTTCTGCTGTTTTGTCACTAAGGCAGTGCATTTGGAAGTGGTGTCAGATTTAACCACCCAAGCCTTCCTTGCAGCACTCAAAAGATTCAACGGACGCAGAGGAATAGCCGAGAGAATATATTGTGAAAACGCCACGAATTTTGTAGGCGCTAGGAATGAGTTATACAAAGGAAGCGCAAGAAGCAATCACAATCACTAACTTCTTAAGTTTTTGTCCGCTTGACTTACAACTTTTTTTGTTGAATCTTAAAATGTTAATCTACAAGAAAAAATAATAAAAAAAAAATCGTTTTTTTTTTTGTTACTTTGAGTGATGATTTTCACAATAAAAAGAAGAGAGAACGCTATAGTCGGGTGCCCCGACTATCAGATACCCGTTACTTAGCTAAAGGGAGTGCGAGGGAGATGGAGATATAAAACTGACTATTGATCGAAAATCATATTGATCGGAGCAGCAGTTTAAGTTTTTAAAATCCAAAACAAATTTTAACTTTAATTGCCCCTTTCCCCTCCCCTTTCCCACATAGCACTACCCCTCCTTATCATCAGTTTTTTTGCTCTCTTGTCATCCGCTCTCTGGGTTTCGCTTTCTCGACAGGCTCCCACAAAATGATACGCAATAAACTAGAAAATCTAAATAAATTTGTTAAAAATACTTATAAAAATGTTAAAAACTTGAAAAATAAAACTTAAGCATTTGGGCCATGGAATAACTAATGATTAAAAAATCCTCTTGATCGGAGCAGCGGTTTAGATTTTGTAAATCTAAAAGTTAATTTTAAATGTAGTCCCCAAATTAGGGAGGATATCGAAATTTCTTTTAGATTTCTAATTAGGCCTTTTCAAAGCCTAAAATTAGCCAAATCCAAATTTCGAAATTCCAACCACTTTAACAGAATTATTCATTATTTATTTCTTTATTCGCCAACAGTAAAAAACCTTAACTGGCTACTAACTAATACTAAATTAAATACTAAGTGAGGCAAAATAATTATAGAATGTTTTCTTGATTAAATCTCTGGGGGAGATGGGTCCAACCGCATGTGAGATGGCAACTTATTAAAAAAATGCAGGGCTCTACACAACGGCTCATTGTAGGCATAATTGGCTCTGTAAGCCGGTACAAAAAATGGTTCAAACGTTCTTAACGATCTACCAGGCACCGATAACCCTATGCTGCCCAGCAGTGCAGGGCAGTCGATTTCAGAGGTCAGCAAGTCACATATGAAAACTAATAAACTGGTAGTTCTTCGACCTTCTAGGGAAGAAAGGTGAACAAGCCGACATTTGGCAGAATAAGACGGGACCGGGTCGTTGAAATTTAAAGACAGAAGGGCAAAACGTAGAAACTGTTTCTGTACACGCTCAAGCCGGTTTATATGAATAGTACCCGTCGGTTTCCAGATGAACGAGGCATATTCCAGTTTTGACCTAATGAAGGCTGAATATAAGCTTAGCTTCGTGTAGGGCTATTTAAATTGCGCGGCATTTCTTTTTGCAAAACCATACATAGCGTAGGCCTTAGGAATAATATAGTTAATTGTTGTTGTTAGTGATCAACTTGTATCTTGTGATGGTTATAATTTATTCCGTGCCGATCGTGACGGACATGCTGGGGGTGTTGCAATATATCTTCGTAAGCTAAATTTATTTGCAGAAATTACGCTTCCAGTTTGGTAGAATATTTATTTATTGAGCTAACAGGTTCTTCCTGTCGAACTAAAATGCTTTTAGGATGTGCATACAGGCCAAATAGAACAATTGACTATACTGCTTTCATATCATTTTTTCAGGATTTATCTTTGACGTATAATGAAATTTTACTAACCCGTGACCTTAACAGTAACATGTTATTGGAGAAGCATTTGTCCAATAGTATGGAAACTGCTGCAATGTACCTGGTAAACTCAATTTACGAAACACACTTCACTAGTACCTGTAACACCCTTCTGGACGTATTCTTTGTAAACACACTGGATAACACACTTTTATATGACCAGGTCTCAGTACCTGCCTTCTCAAAACATGATCTTATTTTCATCTCTTATGACATATTTATAGACGACACTGAGCAACCCAATTTAAGACTGCTAGGAAAAATGTCAAGAAACTGATACAAACTGCTAAAAGTGACTACTATATTAGAAAGTTTAAAGATGCTCTAGTGGCGGGTAAAACCTGGAAGGAACTTAAGGCTTTAGGAATAGGAAAACAAAAAGCTATCGCTGACCTGGATATAAACGTTAATGAGCTAAATAAGAAATTCGTGCAATGTGAAGTACCTGAGGTTTCCTATACTGACTTGTCTGAGCATACTGAATATAATGATTACTGTGATATATCCTGTGATAGTAGATTTAGTTTTTCCTGTGTTAATGAATGTGATGTCCTGCAATCTATCTTAAACATTCATTCGAATGCTGTCGGACTTGATAAAATAGACCCGAAATTTATAAAAATTATTTTACCAAAAATTTTACCCCACATAACGTTTGTCACCCACATTCCATTACCTTGTCGTGGTGTAGGGGAATGTGTGAGTCGCGATTGATCTGTCAGGAATGAGGCGAATAGATAGCGCGGCTTACGGTGAATAAGGACACTAAGTCGTATTAATTATTATATTTATTGAATACGAATGGATACAGATATGCGTTATTTTAAAGTGGTGCCTTGCGATGTGTCGTTCTCGCGGCGCTGACGTTGCTCGTGTCGTTCTCGTTCAACGATTATTCGCCAACTTGATTCGGAGTTGCCACACTGTTGGTGTCTAATGGTTCTCCATCAGAACTGGATCGTGACAGCTCGGCCAATCCTGCATTCGGATCGTCCTCGATTCGATCCTCGTTATCGTTGGGAACATCCAGCTCAGGGATGTTGGAGCACCACGGCTTGATTTTGTCGGAGGAATAGACAGAACAGTATTTACGTCCTGTAATCTGAATACCAGGGATGTCTTCGACTACATAACGGTCATTTCCAAGGACCTTGACGACGATATAAGGTCCTCGGTAGCGTGGTTCGAGCTTACGCGACTCGCCTGTAGCAGCTGGTTCATTTTCAACAACTACAAGATTACCTGTGGAGTAGATAGAAGGGTTAGCGTGTTTGGTATCAAAGCGTTGTTTCCATTTAGCTCGCTCGCTTGCAATATTGACGAGCGCTTGGTTTCTGTTGTCAATGACAGATTCCTTCTTGTCTTTTTCCAAATCGGTGTGTATAGCTGTAGTGAGATGATTCTGGACTACGTCAATAGGATTAAAGTTAAACACTAAATCAATTGGGCTGAATCCTGATGTGTCGTTCTTTTGAGAGTTTACGCTCCATTGGAGATGGTGTAAAGTAAGATCCCAATCCTTCGGGTTGTCGTTCACTGTGCGTACATAGTTGAGAATGGTTTGGTTTGCTCGCTCGACTTGTCCATTTGCACGAGGCGTTCGCACAGAGTTTTTGATGTGTTGAATCTGGTTGTGCTTGCAGTATTCTTCAAATTGTTTCGAGGTAAACGCAGTTCCACGATCGGATATTATTATCTTCGGTAGACCGAAGTAGCTGGAAACTTCATTTAGAATGTTCGACACTGGCAGGGTTTTTGTGCTTTTAACTGCCTTTACAATCAGATATTTACTGAAGGGATCAGATATGGCTAGTATATGGGTATTTCCGCGTTTGCTTCGAACAAACGGTCCCAAATGATCAATGTGAAGCCTGCGAAATGGCACTGGATCAGCGTCATTATAATGCATGCAACCTTCGGGCTTGCCTCCTTTAGATTTGTAGTAGCAGCATTGAATGCATGTTGAGATATATTCTTTCACGTATTTCCGCATTCTTGGAAACCAGAACTTTTCTTGAATTCGTCCGATTGTTTTGTCCAGACCGAAATGTCCAAAATCATCATGGCACATCTTAACAATGCGCCACCTCACGGACTTTGGTACAACGAAGGCTATTCCTTTATCGACCTTGCGATATAGACGGTGATTTTTGATGACGTAATCAGCTTGAAGTTGTTTTAGCTGATTTCCAGTACGATGTTCCTTTAATACAGCAAATATTTGGACAAGGGCCTCATCCTGAAGCTGCATAGTTAGCAACCAGTCATCGACGTCAGTAATTATGGTGCGCACTATTTCCTGTAAGGATTTTCCAGAAGTCAAATCGGGAGCGCGGCTCATGGCATCCACATGGGCCATTTTACTGCCATCACGATGAATGAATTCGCAGTCGTAGTTTAGTATTTTAATCCACCAACGTGCGACTTGAGGGATCAATTCTTTATTGACTTTTACCTTAGCGATGGCGGAGCAATCAGTAACGAGTCGGAAGGGTTTCCCTAAAATATACACCCTGAACCTTTGTAGCGTTTCTACGACGGCCAACGTTTCGAGTTCGTAGCTATGGTATCTACTTTCAGCGTCAGTACAGTGCCTACTAAAGTAACACACGGGTCGCCAATTCGTTTTGTCTTGAGATTGCAATAAGACTCCTGCTAGTCCGATCGCACAAGCATCTGTGTGTACCTCATGGTGTGCAGCAAAGTCGTATAGAACTAAAACTGGAACGCAGCATAATTTGTCGATTAGCTCGTTAAAAGCCCGTTGCTGGTCATTTCCCCAATCAAAGCTGTTTTGCTCTACCTTACGCAACAATCGTGTAAGGGGTCTTGTAATTAAGGAATAGTTTTCAACAAACTTTCGAAAGAATCCCGTTAGACCCAAAAATCGTCTGACGTCCTTTACGTTACTGGGGACCTTGAAGTTTTTAATAGCGCTCACCTTGTTTTCGCCAGGAGTTATTCCATCTTTGTTGACAATATGGCCCAAGAAAGTTATTTCTGATTGAAGAAATTTACATTTATCGTAGCGAAGTGTTAAACCGCTCTCTTTAAGGATTCCGAAGAATTTTTCGAGTCGTTTGATACCCTCATCAAATGTTTTGCTGGGAACAATGACGTCATCTAGATATGCGAGTACCTCACCTGGTTCCATGCGTTTGACTATTTTGTTCATGACCGCTTGAAATACCGCTGGAGCATTGACGAGACCGAACGGCATCCTGTTATATTCGTAGTGGCCGTCTGAAGTTACAAATGCGGTTAATGGTTTGGATGATTCGCAAACCTCGACTTGATGATATCCCATACGCAAGTCCAGCTGAGAAAAATAGGCATTCCCGGCTAATTGGGCAAATTGCTCCTCCAGATTTGGCATCGGAAATGGTATTTTGACGGTTATGCTGTTGAGACGACGGTAATCGACGCAAAGACGATGTTCACCATTTTGTTTTTCAACGACGACAATTCCAGATGCATAAGGAGAGTCCGATGGACGAATGATATCACTATCGAGTAACTCGGAGATAATATTACCGACGACAGGTCTGAGTGCAAAAGGAGTACGGTAGGGCTTAGTGAAGCAGGGAACGTTTGATGTTAAAGTTATTTCCATTTTGGTTAGAGAACATTTACCGAGCTCGTTAGCTTTCTCCGCAAAGCAAGAAGCGTTTTCCAATACCAATTTGTTTATGAGTTCGTTCTCAACTAAGGAACGCTCTTGGCTTGTTTGAATTTTTCGAATATTCTCTACATAACACTCATTACACGAGGATGATCAATTTGTTTCCATCGCGACAAAGGATATCCTTACCCAAAAGTACATTTTCCGTTATTAGTTTATCTTCTACGACCAAAACTTCAACTTCGTAATCCGAATCGTCAATTACAATCTTCGCGAAAAGTTTCTGCGTGCAAAGGAATTTCCCACCACCAAATCCGTTCAGAGTAACAGCACATCGTTGTAGCACGCCTACGCTTTCGGCGAATGACTTTCGAATTAGCGTTCGCGTACTGCCTGGATCTACGAATGCGACGGTTTCATTGCCGTTTACCGAAATCGATTTGGAGATTTCAGAATCAGAATCAGAGTCAATTTTATTAATTTTTGGACCTGGCTTTTGTTTATCGGGGCAGCTAGCAGAATCGTGTGTTGTGTGGTTGCAGTGCGTGTAACGAGGCTTGCGCTGGGGCTCAGGACATTTCGAAGAATAATGTCCAACTTTCTGACAATTGTAGCATTTAACCGATACTTCGACTTTATCGTTGAAAGGATGTTTTGTAACCAATGATGAATTCGGCTTCTGAATGCTGACGTTAAGATCTCGTTTGTTTGACATCTGATTGGCGTTATGCTTTATGATATTATGCGCGGAGTATGCAAGAATATCGCGTAGAAGTTCGTTACACGAAACGTAACTGTTGGATATCTTTCTCTTTAAATCGTAGTCGTTAATTCCGTTGATAATGTGTGTGCAAATTGCTGAATCTGGTAACTCACCCTTTTTACCCAAGGCGAGCATCTTGTAGAAATAATCTGACGGTGACTCGGTGGAATCTCTATTCGTTTTTGACATCTTAAGGTGAACGTCTGCCGGGTTACTGAGACATGGGAAGTCATTCAAAAATCGTTCAGTAAACTGGGGCCATGTTTGAAATATTTGATCCGTAGAGTCTACCCAATAACGAGCAGCACCCAGCATCTTTTGTTGAACTGCAAATATTAGCTTACGATCATCCCAACGATAAGCGTTACGAAGGGAGCTAACACGCTTTACAAATTGATGTGAGTCCAAGGATTTACCAGACGATGGATTGAATTCTGGAAGCAGCGCTACAATATCACCGACGTTTCCATAGGAGTGATTGAAGAGTTCGTTGCCTGTAGGAATCCTGTTATCCAAGTGGCCAGCACGAGCATACGAATACTCGTTATACATCGGTTGATGTCGTGGAAAAGCACAGTATTGATTAAAATTGTTTCCAGAAGTTGCAACATTTCCAAAGTTTGAGTAAGTGACAGGGTTGTTTACGTTTGGCTGTGAGGTAGCACAGTCTGCGAACTTCTGTGACGTAGAAAAGTGCACGTTGTGAGTTTGAGTCGGGTAGATAACATTTCGCTGTGACGTAGCAAGGTTCACGTTATGTAGTTGATTTGGGTATACATCGTTTTGCTGTGACGTAGCAAGATTCATGTTGTGTAGTTGAGTTGGGTATACATCGTTTTGCTGTGACGTAGCAAAGTGCATGTTGTGTAGTTGAGTTGGGTATACATCGTTTTGCTGTGACGTAGCAAAGTGCATGTTGCGTGGTTGAGTCGGGTATACATCGTTTTGCTGTGTCTGAGACGTTGCCACATCTACGTTTGGCAAATTCGCTACCTTCTGCACATGCATCTCGTTGGATCGTAGGTCGATTGGTTGTTGTTGCTGTTTTTCGTCATGCCTATAACTCATTGTCTCGCTACCGTTGGCTGGCTGAACTTCGTTTACTGTTGCAGATTTTTCGATTGGTGATGAAATTACTGAAGGATGAAAAGATCGCTCCTGAAGCTTTCGTACCGTTTTCTCCAGCTCGACAATCTTTATTTGAAGTGACTGGTTTTCTGCACTTATGTACTCATCGTCGCTGTTTTGGGAGTTCAATCTTTTAAGCATGTCCTCACGATTTCCCGATGTCGAGAGTCCCGCTTCTCTGCACTTATGTTGTAGGGCTTTCTTAGTTAAATAGTTCTTCCCCGGCATTGTGTATTACTTTCGTTTTACGTTGTGTCCATTTATGTTTGCTCGATTTCACTTATTGCGCACTATCCCACTTCTGAGAATGTCACCCACATTCCATTACCTTGTCGTGGTGTAGGGGAATGTGTGAGTCGCGATTGATCTGTCAGGAATAAGGCGAATAGATAGCGCGGCTTACGGTGAATAAGGACACTAAGTCGTATTAATTATTATATTTATTGAATACGAATGCATACAGATATGCGTTATTTTAAAGTGGCGATGTGTCGTTCTCGCGGCGCTGACGTTGCTCGTGTCGTTCTCGTTCAACGATTATTCGCCAACTTGATTCGGAGTTGCCACACCGTTGGTGTCTAATGGTTCTCCATCAGAACTGGATCGTGACACGTTCATAATAAATGCAATGTTCACTACGTCACATTTCCCTGATCAATGGAAGGATGCAAGAAACATCCCTATTCCAAAAGCGAACAAAGATTTTCGTCCAATATCAGTCCTTCCATTCTTGGCTAAAGTCAGCGAACGTTTAATTGCTAACCAAATAAATAAGTATATTGAGGAACAGAATTTTTATACCCTTGCAGAGGGTATTTTGATTTCAGTCAGAAGTTTGCAACGCAGTGAAGGAGACGTTTCCGACCCTATAAAGTATATATATTCTTGATCAGCATCACTAGACGAGTCGATCTAGCCATGTCCGTCTGTCCGTCTGTCCGTCTGTCTGTCCGTTTCTACGCAAACTAGTCTCTCAGTTTTAAAGCTATCGGGCTAAAACTTTCCCAAAAGTCTTATATCTATTGCAGGTAGTATATAAGTCGGAACGAGCCGGATCGGACAACTATATCATATAGCTCCCATAGGAATGATCGGGTAAAAAAATGTAAAAAAAATTATATCTTGGGCGTTTTTGAACCTAGAGCCTCCTTCTTTTGGAAATGCCATTTTTTATATAATTCTGAATTTCGAATAAATTTTTTTCAAAATCGGACGACTATATCATATAGCTGCCATAGGAACGATCGAAAAATTAATGGGAATATAATAGGAAATAAATTATTGCTTCGTTGACTTTTATTGTATTCTCTTCTACTCTGGAATATGACTCTTTTTAAATGTTTTCGAATTTCGATTTCAATTTTATTAATATCGAACAACTATATCATATAGCTGCCATAGGAACGATCGGAAAATTAGTGATTAATAGGAATTATCTAAGCTAGCTTCCTTTCTTGTTTAAACAAGGCTCCGTCGGGTTTTAGGAAATCGAGGAGCAGTACGACAGCTCTTTTAAAAATTGTAGAAGACATTAGGAAAAAACAAGAGAGAACGCTATAGTCGGGTTGGTGTCCCGACTATCTAATACCCGTCACTCGGCTAAAGGGAGTTCGAGGGAGATGGAGATATAAACTTTGATCAGCTATAACTTTTTAACGAATGGTCCGATTTAAAAATTTTTTTCTACATTTCGATAGGTATTGATAAGCACAACAAAACTGCATTTTTACTTTTCCGAAATATTTAAATTTTTAAAATCGTATATAAGCAATTGTGGGCGTTAGAAGGGGCGTGGCACCTTCTGGAAACAAACTTGCGCTGCGTAGGAACTCTAAGAATCTTCATGCCAAATACCAATCCTCTAGCTTTTATAGTTTCCGAGATCTCAGCGTTCATACGGACGGACAGACAGACAGACAGACGGACAGACGGACATGGCTATATCGACTCGGCTAGTGACCCTGATCAAGAATATATATACTTTACAGGGTCGGAAAAGCTTCCTTCTAGCTGTTACATACTTTTGCACGAATACAATATACCCTTTTACTCTACGAGTAACGGGTATAACAAGAGAAAACGTATAGTCGGGTTGGTGTCTCGACTATCTAATACCCGTCACTCGGCTAGAGGGAGTGCGATGGAGATATGAACTTTGATCAGTAATAACTTTTTAACAAATGGTCCGATTTAAAAAATTTCTTCTACATTTCGATAGGTATTGATAAACACAACAAAACTGCATTTTTACTTTTTCGAAATATTTAAATTTGTAAAATCGTTTATTAACTATTGTGGGCGTTAGAGGGGGCGTGGCACCTTTTTGAAATAAACTTGCGCTGCGTAGGAGCTCCAAGAATCTTCATGCCAAATACCAATCCTCTGGCTTTTATAGTTTCCGAGATCTCAGCGTTCATACGGACAGACAGACAGACGGACAGACGGACAGACGGACAGACGAACAGACAGACATGGCTAGATCGACTCGGCTAGTGATCCTGATCAAGAATATATATACTTTATGGGGTCGGAAACGCTTCCTTCTAGCTGTTACATACCTTTGCACGAATACAATATACCCTTTTACTCTACGGGTATAACTAGACGAGGGTAACGTAACACTACTGACACTGCTAGATTATAGCAAAGCTTTTGACATAGTGAATCACGATATTATATGTTCAAAACTAGCGAATAGGTTCATGTTCTCTATAACGGCACAGAAGTTAATACGTTCCTATTTGACTGGTAGAAGGCAGGCA